>WOXC01004195.1:850000-1079070 GCA_011680675.1 Gymnobelideus leadbeateri | reverse complement strand
CTTTGCTTTTCCATTAGAGGAAGGTGAATCTTTGTGTCCCAATGCCTGCACATCTTATCTCCCAATTATAAGCAAAAGAGTATTAATAATAGTATTTATATATATTTGAAACATTTAATGTTAAGACCTCGAATTTCAGATCCATTTCCTTCCTCCCTTGTCACCCATTCCCTCTGGGGAGATAAGTAATTCAGTATATGTTGTACATGTCTAGCTATGCAAAACATTATCATAGTAGATATATTGTACAAGGCTGCTTATAATTCCCTCCCACTCATCCCACCCCCCACCTGGTCCATTCCCTACATGATCCTGTCCCTCTTCTATAGTGGGTACTTCCAACCTCCCCTCCCCCCAAGGATGCCCTCCCATCCATCATCCCTCCCTCTCATCCCCCTTCCCCCATTCTGCTGCAGGTTGAGATATCCCATTTAGTATGTATGTCATTCTCTCCCTGAACCAAATTCAATGAGAATGTGGTTTTGCCTTTTACCTTCCTATTCTCCCCCTCCCTTGCAACCACTTCCCCTTGCTTCTTCTACATGAGATAGTTTACCCTACCCTGTCTCTCCCCATCTCCTCTTGCCACTTTCCTCTCTCACCTCATAATTTCATCCCTTGAGTATTCTCCCTTCCCAACAAATTCAACTTATGCCCTCTATCCATATATATAACTGTAACCATATACACACACATTCACATATGTATTCATATGACCACACACCCTTCTTCCATTATTTTCATACTGAGAAAGATATCATCAGTCACAGTTATTGTTTATCCATATAGGAATGTAAATAGTTCAACTTTGATAAGTTCCTTTTGATTTCTTTTCCCTGATTACCTTCTCAGGCATCTCTTGCTTCTTGTGTCTGGATGTCAAATTTTCTATTCAATTCTGGTTTTTTCCTCAAGAATGCTTGAAAGTCCTCTATTCCACTGAATGACCATATTTTCCCCTGAAACAAAATACTCAGTTTTGCTGTGTAGGTGACCCTTGGGTTCATTCCCAGCTCTTTTGCCCTCTGGAATATCGTATTTCATGCCCTTCAATCCCTCAGTGTAGAAGCTGCCAGGTCCTGGGCTATTCTGATTGTGTTTCCACAATATTGAAATTGTTTCTTCCTGGCTGCTTGTAGTATTTTCTCCTTGATCTGGGGATTCTGGAACTTGGCTATAATATTCCTGGGAGTTTTCTTTTTGGATTCTTTTCCAGGAGGTGATGTGTGGATTCTTTCAACCTCTATTTTGCCCTGTGGATCTAAAACATCAGGGCAATTTTCCTTGAGAATTTCTTGAAGGGTGATTTCTAGGTTCTTTCTTTGATCATGGCTTTCAGGTAGTCCAATAATTTTTAAATTGTCCCTCCTGGATCTATTTTCCAGGTCAGTGGTTTTTCCCATGAGATATTTCACATTTCCTTCTAATCTTTTGTTTGTTTGGATCTGCTTAACAGCATCTTGATTTCTCATAAAGTCATTAGCTTCCATTTGCTCCAGTCTAACTCTGAAGGAATGGATCTCCTCAGTGAACTTTTGAGATTCTTTTTCCATCTGGCAAATTCGACTTTTTAAGGCATTCTTCTCCTCATTGCCCTTTTGGGCCTCCTTTGCCATTTGAGTTAGTCTATTTTTTAAGGTGCTGTTTTCCTCAGTCAGGCTGTTGACCCTCATTTCATACTTTTCCTGCATCCTTCTCATTTCTCTTCCCAATTTTTCCTCCACTTCTTTTATTTGATTTTTAAAGTCCTTCTTAAGGTCCTCTATGGCCTGCAACCCACTCATGTTTTCCCCTGGGGCTTTTGGAGCAGGACTTCTGACCTCACAGTCCTTTTCCTGCTCTATGCCCCCAAAATAGGAGTCTAGGGTTGCATTTTTCTGTTTCCTTTGCCTTGGCATGTTGTCAATTACTTGACTCTTGGGCTTGTTGCCACACTATGTCTTTGCAGACAGATAGGAGAATTTTCTTCGAGAACGTGTGGGAGGGCAACTTCCATTTCTGGCAAGCTGTAAACCCACCCACGACTTCCACCCCAGATCACAATCCAGATCCAGGGAGGTTAAAGCAAGAGCGATTACCCCCAAGACTGATCGCTGGATCTCCCTACAGTTCGCAGGCCAGGAGCTGGAGCTGCCTCTGAAAACTACAAAATGGCGTGTCTCCTCAGCTGCTTCTAGCCCCCAGGGGAGGGAGCCGACACATTCCCCAAATACTGGTCCCAAAGCCCATAGGACACTAACCTCTTACTTTGTCCTAGGCATGTCTATGTTGATAATTCGGAGTCACCACAGCTGCTGGTGTTCTGGGGTCTCTCCAGCTGGCTGCTGGCCCTGCCGCCCTGGGGCTAAAACATCGGCTCACAGGGACCTGGGCTCCACTTGGCTCAGCTCCCCGCGCTCTGCGCACTGTGTGCTGCTGGCTCCCAGAGCGCTGTGCTGGTCCTTCCTGCAGGGCTTCTGGGCTGTCCTCAGCGGGAGGTTAGCTTCTCTGTGTCGTTCTGTGGGTGCTGGGGCTCCAGAAGTTGTTCAGAGTCCCCTTTTACATAGTTTGGGGGGAATCTGGGGGCAGAGTGGCTTGGATGAGCTGTTTCTACTCCGGTATCTTGACTCCACCCCTTGAAGATTTCTTTCAGCTATAATATTCTGTAATTATTTTCTGGGCTTTCAATAGCTGATCATCTAGAAAGGATAGCAGTGAGCACTAAAAGTTAGCTTGGGTTAATCAGGATAGGTTTTGCCAAGTTAACTTCATTTCCTTTTTTTTTGGGGGGGGGGCGACTAGATTGGTAGGTCAGAGCAATTCTTTAGGCATAGAATACGTGGATTTTTTCAAGGTGTTTGACAGTTTCCTGTGATAATCTTAGGGACAAAATGGAAAGGGTTGGGTTAGACAATAGTAGAGGAGGATTCAGAACTCATTGAAGGATTAGTCCAAAAGAATATTCGTTAATGGATTGATATCATTATGGAAGGAATTCTGTGAATAGAGTGCCCCAAGGACCTAGTCTTAAGTCTAAGAAGCTGAATATGTTTTTTATCAATTAATTAGAGTCATTAATCAAATTTTCAGATGATAAAGTTAGGAGGGATAGTTAACAGATTAGAGGACTTGACTAGCATTCAAAATCTCCACTGACTAGAGCAATAAACCAGATCTAATAAGAAGAAATTTAGCCGAGATCAACATGAAATCCTACACTTGGATTAAAAAAATTGACTATGAAAACACTGGTCGGGGTAAATAACAATTTGTATGAAAAGGGGGTAAGGGCTTAGAATCATTTTAAGACCAGTGTGAATCAACAATGTAACAGAGTATCCAAGATTGCTAACCCAATTTTATGCTGTATTCATGGAAACATTGTATCCAGACTGATGCAAAGAGCAGTCATTCTCTGCTCAGCCCCAGTAGCATTTATGAAATATTGTCTGAAGTCTGAATATTGTCTGAAGTATCTTATCTGAGGCAGAATTTTTGCCAGCTCTAATGTATCAGGAGAGGGTAACCAGGAGGTGAGAGAATTGGAGACTATGTTGTACAAGGACTGTTTGAATAAATTGGGGTTTACTCAGAGGAGCAAGAACTTGGAAACTTGGGGGACATGGCTGAGGAACTCCAATTGTGCCTTAAATGTTATTGACTTGGGGAAATCATTTAATCTCTCTTGGCCTCAGTTGCTTTATCTGTAAAATGCTATAATAATAATAACACATACTTCACAGGATTGTCATAAGGATCAAATCAAATTACTATATTATATAATATGTATGTGTGTGTATATATACAATATACTTTGCAAACTTGAAAGCACTATCATAATAACTACAGTAATAACTAACATTTATGTAATATTTACTATGTATCATGTACTATGCTAAACACTTTATAATAATTATCTTATTTGGTTTTCACAGCAACCCTGGGAGGTAGGTGTTTTTATTATGTCCATTTTATAGATGAGAAAACTGAGGCAAACAGAGGTTAAGTGATTTGCCTAGGGTCACATAGCTAGTAAGGAGAAAGGCAGATTCAGCTGTTTAAAGAAGTGAGTTTCCAATCACTGCAGATCTCCAGGTGGAAGTTGTAAGACCTTTTGTTATAAAGCAGACATGGCAAACACTTTGTTGACTGGCAGGCCATGTGTGGCCCACAACACTCCTGAGGAGGCCAACCAGATTAAAATGTAATTAGGAAGTATTTAACAAAATAAATAAAGTGCAGTGGAACATAGATAATGTTAATATGTGGTTTTCTAAGTCAATATATGGCCCTGGAACACAATGTGACCAGCAGGGGTTTTTGTGACCCCCATATCTATTTAAGTTTCTGTTCAACTAAAATTTTTTTTTTAAGCAATTGGGGTTAAGTAACTTGCTCAAGGTTACACGGCTAGTCATTGTTTATGCGTGGGGTGCTCATTTTCTGAGGCCGGATTTGATCTCGGGTCATCCCAACTCCGAGGCAAGCGCTCTTACTCACTGTGCCACCTAGCTGCCCCTTTTAGGGCAATTGGGGTTAAGTAACTTGCCCAAGGTCACACGGCTAGGTTTTTTTGTTTGTGTGGGTTAAGTGTCTGAGGCCGATCCGAACTCAGGTCCTTCTGACTCCAGGGCCAGCGCTCTACTCACTGCGCCACCTAGCCACCCCTCAACTAAAATTTGAACTAGATAACCCCTGAGGTCCCTTCCAATTTTAATATTCTATGATTCTAAGGTTTCTTGCAAGTCTTTGATTTTATGATTCATATGGGATTTTTTTTTTTCTAGAGGCATCCACAACTAGGCTTACCTCAAAGCCAGCTCAATATCAAGATGTCATCTTGGTGGACAGCAGCTCTATTTGTCAGCCTGGCCTCCTTTTCCTTCTTCCCCTTCTCTTCCTCTTTTTCTTTTTCTTCCTTTACCTATCTCACTCAACAGGGCCATCTCTAGACGTCCTGATCTATATCTTCCCACTGGACCCAGGTAGCTCCAGAGGAGAAAGTGAGGCTGGTGATTTTGCACAGTCCTCTATCACTTAAACCCAATTCACTTGCAAGTCACCTTCCTGATGTGCCTGATCTGCCTCACTGGGCACTCAGCTGACCAGTTTCAGTTTCAATACAGTCAGTTCCTATGCAGCTCTTTCTTTCCTTCCTTCCCTCCTTCCCCTCCTTCCTTCCTTCCTTCCTTCCTTCCTTCCTTCCTTCCTTCCTTCCTTCCTTCCTTCCTTCCTTCTTGCCTTCCTTTTCTTACCCTTACCTTCCCTCCTCTCTTTCCTCTCTCTCTGCATCTGGGGCCATCTTTGGTCATCCTGACCTATATGTTGGCACTGCATTCAGAAGGCTACAGAGGAGAAAGTGAGACTGGTGACTGCACAGCTCTCCCTCACTTAAATCCAATTCACTTGCAAATCATGGCATCACCTTCCTGACGCCATGGTCCTTTTCAAGAACGAAGGACAAACAACAACAATAGCAACAACAATCTCACTCGGGCTAGAAGTACAGTGGCTACAAACCGCCCAATCCCATGATTGGTAAGAGAAACTTTAACAGGTTCTGTGTTTTGAACTTGTACCACTTCACAATTCCTCAGTCAGCCTGTTGGTCCTCCACTGCAATACTGGTGGTGGACTTAGTATGGACACCCAATGGTCTTTAACCCTACTGCATCTCAGAACTCTTAGACTCAGGCGATCCACCAGTCAGATCCTCTGAACTTCAGGTTCCCCAGATGTGCTGCCACACCTAACTCTGTCTCTCTTTTCACTTAGTTCTATGAATTGCTGTCTGCTCAGGAGCAATTTATCCAGACTAAAATTATAATAAATAATGGAGGTATTTTAAAGAGGAAAATCCTGTCCATCAGTGCTTAGTTATTCAGAGAACCCTAGTTTTAATGAAAGGATATGTAACTGCTCTGTCAGATATCCTGAAAAATGCAGTGATTCAATTCATGCTTTCTACTGTATTTCTTTTTTACTATAAGCTCCTTGAGAGAAGGGACAGGTGTTTACCTTTCTTTGTATCCCAAGTGTTTAGCACAGTGTTTGACATATATTAGGTGCATAATAAATGTGTATAGACATACTGACATAGTGATTTTCCTGCTTATCATATTGAAGTACCTCATGTGTCCATAGTAGTCATGCCTTGTATTGTCCCCTATAGACCGGCTCAAGGTGACTAGGGAATGCAGTAGGGTTGACTTGCTGTGTTTGTGATATTACCAGGGGAGTAATCAGGCAGAAGAGAGGAAACAGTGACTTTGGGAGGATAGATAGACCCCATCCCTTTCTTTTGGGTAGCAACAAAGGGGTAGGAGGGGTGAGGACTATCATTAGGACTCTTAAAAAGGATATTCTGAAGACCTTCTTCTTTCCTAATCTTCACTTTCTCCCACAGGCTAACAGCAGTGTCAAACTTGCTGCATCTCAGCACAGGGGGAACTGAAATGATTTGAACTTGAATATCTCCACCATTAATTACAATCTGTTTGATTTTGATAAAGCCACTTCATCGTTCCCAGTCTGAGTTCCTTCATCTACAGAATATAGGGCAATAATATTTGCACTATTTTTTACATGTCTGTTGTGAGGCTTACATGAGAGAATAGCTGACTTTTTTCCCAATAGAATTTAAATTTCTGGTGGGCAGGGACAGCTTTTAATTTTTGGCTTTGTATTTCAAGTATTAGCAGTGTCTTACACACTGTAGGGGCTTAATAAATGCTTGAGTTATTTGAGAAAAGAAGCCACGAATTACAGATTGTAAGAGCTTCTCATAAACTGTTTTAATCAGACATCAAAATTGTATAGAAGGTTTGTTCTTCAGATATCCTTTCCTTTTAAATTTTTAAAAAGTTATTTAGTTTCAGTTATCATCATTCTTTCCCACAAATTTTGAGTACCAAATTTTTCTCCTCATCGCTCTCCTACCTCTATCCCAAAATGGCAAGCATTTGGATTATCCCCTTACCCCAGGCTGCCATCTCTTCTATTCCCCCTCCCCCCTGCCATTCAGAAATAGTCTTTTAAAAAATTTGACCTGCAAATAATCTTGTTTTGTAGAAATGGGCTTGCTCTCAGAAAGTTCTTTCTGACATTTAATCTATACTATTCTTATGGTAAATTAAGCCCTGTCCAGGGCTGATAATAGAATTTTTAAAAATTAAGTTCCGTCTCAGCCTTCTTTTCTAAGTTTTAATCCAATACTGAGAGGAATTGCGGAAAATAAGAAGGTGATATAAGGAAAAGGGTAAAAGACGGGGGATGAGATTAAGGTTTCCAGGACCTAGAAATACTTTAGGAAGATATTTTTCAACTTATAGATTCTCTTTCATCCATGCACACAACATCTAAGTCATCTTTGACTCCTTCCCCTTCCTGGATCCAAAACATTCAGCAGACCGCTCAGGATGGTTCCATTCCCACAATATATCTTCTATTTGTATCTTTTTTATTGTTCTCACCACCTAGTCAATGAATTCTAGTGGCTCCCTATCATTTCTAGGATCAAATACAAAATCTCCTCTTTGGCATTCAGAACCCTTCACACCCACCTGGCCCCTTCCTACCTTTACAGTCTTCTTAAACCTTACTTTTCCACCACTCAACCATGCATTTCACCCCCTCCTGTCCATATACTCTGTGATTCAGTGACACTGACTTCTTCACTGTTTCTTCCATAAGATTCACTTCCAGACTCCAGGTATTGTCACTGGTTATTCCTTTTGCCTGGAATGTTTTCCCTCTTTATCTCTATCCCCTAGCTTTCCTGACTTCCTTTTAAGCCCTACCTTCTATGAGAAGCCTTTATTGATTCTCCTTAATGCTAACACCTTCCCTCTATTGATTACCTCTGATTTATCCCACTTGTACATAACTGTTTCCATGTTGTCTCCCCCAATAGTTCCACTGAAAGCAGGAACTGTCTTTTTTGCCTTTCTTTGCAGCCCCAGTACTTAGCACAGTTCCTGGCACATAGTAGGTGCTTAAAAATTATTATCGACATATTGATGGACTATCACCACTATTCTCATTACTTCTCCCTTGGGCTATTGAAATACCCTGTTTATAGCTCTCCTGTCCTTTAGTCTCTTCCTTCTCTATCCTCTAGACTGTTACTTGATTTATCTTCCTAATGCATAAATTGGATTGTTATTGAACTATTCAAAAACCTTCAATGACTTCTCATTTCCTACCAAATAAAGTCCACACTCTTTAGCTTCACATTCAAGGTCCTTTGGAACATCTAGCTCTCTAGCCTTCTGTCATAACCAAACTCAGTTGTTTGTCATCCCTTTAATGTGTTTTGTATTCTACTTCCATATCTTTATTCTTACTGTTCCCTAGGCATGAAATGGATCCTCCCTTCCCTCATAATTCAGGATTTTGGAGTTAGGGTAAGGAGTACAGGAAACACATTGACAGAAACCTAAGATGTAATTGCTAAGAATCAAAGAAATTATATTAAAATAGTTATTCATACCCTGAATTGGTACATTGGTACAATGCATCAGAATACCTTGGTTCATCCTTGGGCATAAAGTCATGTGCACTTTAGATAGGAAGTAGGGGGCTTGCAGTGGGAGAGAGTGATGGTAGCAATTGACTACTCAAAACACCCTCTCCCCCCCAGTCCTAGCAGAACTGGTCACTTCCTAACTGGACCTCATGTGTGCTGTTGGTATCCCAAGTTCAAGACAACACCGTGTGACTCAGGGTGACTATCACAGAAGTGAAAAATAGTCCCTTTGTTCTTATGAAGGAAAGAATGAATGACTGAAAAAAGTTTTTTTTTTAATGTTAGTAAGTCACAAAACAGTTTTCTGGTCTTCAATTTTCTGTGGTTTTTTTCCTTGAATTTACAAATGAACCATCATGCTCCTATCTCTATCTTTCATTGAGGCTTAGTTCCATTGCTATCTCCTGAAAGAAATCTTTCCTCAGACCTTAGTCAAGCTAACAAGCAGAAACCCACTTAAGTTCCCTTCAAAATCTAAACCTATTATCTCTTTGCCTTCAGCTGGAATTGATTCCCTCTCTCATCTTCATTTGACTTTCCAGCACTTTGTGCTAGGAAGCCCTTTCCTCATGCACTTGCCGTATTCTAATTTATGCTTGATCTATGTTCATGTCCAATAACATGGTTTCTTTTGTATACTCTCCAAATAGCAAGGCCTTGTTTATATTCACATCTCTTCCTCACCCACCAATAGAACATTGAACATAGTAGGTGCTTTAAAAGGTTTGATGACTGACTACATGAATAAAATCTCAGGCAGAAATGATGTTTTGTCCATCAAACCTCTTTACAATTGAATTGTTTACTTTTTCTGAATTTGTCAACCTTTAAAATCAGTTTCATCCATTGAGCCTGACAAATGGCTGGCTTTGGCAGCATCATTAATAGAAGCATCAATTTTAGAAGCTATACTTCTGGAAGTGGAATAAAAGGGAGGTGTTGCCCAGAGTTTAAGATACCCACTGGTAATGAGGGTGTTTGAGTGATAGTAATTGGCAAGGAGAAAGAACTTAAAGATCTATCTGGAGACCTACCATCACAGTCTCTGGGCACCCTGCCAGACACAGGCTAAAAACAGTATGTAAAATGGTGAGAAAAATATGCTATTTAGTTTCTTCTTTGCTATAAATGTCATTGGTCAGAGGCTAAAGAGATATTCCTGAATCATAACTTCTGGACTTTTTGTTCTATGATGGGGGTGGAGGATGGGAAACTTGACTAAACAGGCGGTTTAGATCACTCAGGTGGATTTCTAGAAATAGGATCCAGCTTCCTTTTTACAACCCAATTGGTTGTAAACCCAATTGGAGTAGTCCTCCAATTCCTGGGTCAAAATTCCCTCATGTGAGGTAATTGAGAGGGAATCTGTGTGTGTGTGTGTGTGTGTGTGTGTGTGTGTGTGTGTGTGTGTGTGTGTGTGTGTACGTATATACACACATACATTTGGGTTTAATGCTAGTCCCATACTTTCAGATCAGTACCTAAAACTATCCCCCCCATTTGATGCTAAAAGATTTTACTTCCTTAACCTTAAAGATATTCATTTTGTCTGTGATGTGAACTTGATTTTTGCAAAGCTTTCTCTTTAGATCTACCACAGAAAGCCATTAGTTATTAAATATTCAAATGAGTATACTTCACTAGGGGAAGCACACCAGTGGGGGCTCATGAGCATTGTAAAAACACAGCCAAACCTCTCATAGTTATCCTTAGAACACTGAGGCTTGATATATCATGGGATGTCTGGGGGTCTAGCCTGTCAGTGTGAGAGGGGTTAAGAAAAGTAGCCCCAAAGAATGCTACAGCAGTCCATAATTTCAAAGACACTCAACATGTTCATTCCAGCTGTCAAATTGTCTACAAAACCCAAAACAACTGGTCAATTTGGTCAATTCAGTTAAACAAAATAATCCACTCACTGAATAAATCTGTCATAGTGGTAGTTTAGCTAAATTGACTGGTTATTTAGCTTCACTGATTAAGCTGAAAATCCTGTGTAGACAGAGACACTGCAGGAAATTAAGGAGAAGTAGGGTGTGGTATATTATCCACAAAAAACTAAAATTAGGTTGGAAGAAATATTTATTCCATATGGGCCTTTAGAATTGTATCTAGATAGTATTTGATAAAAGTACTAAACACTCTAGACATTTTAGAGGTAACTAAATGAATATTGTCAGGCAGCCTGGACAAGTGGGCCATTTATTTTAGTTTTGATCTGTCTTCTCTTTTATCACCCAAGCCCCATTTGTTTGATCCTTTGTATATATTACTTAGGAAATAGCAGTTGCGACCATTACTTTTCCAATGGTTAAAGACAAATAAGAAAGGAATAAATAAGGTGTAAATAGAGGAAAAATTAGTGGTCTAATTTCATGGATTATACATGAAATAAAGGTAGAAAATTGTGTTAAGAGTTAAAGGATGATTTTCATGCTGTGGAGACCCCAGTGTATTAAGAACATTGGTAGTAAAAAGGTTGCAGACAAAAAAAAGCAATAAATAAGTTAAAAGATATGTTTCTCTATCGCACAAGGAAAATATCAAATAACATGGAGACCTTATGTATACAAATGCATTTGTCTTTCTAACCTTCTGAATCTTGATTGGAATTTTGATGCCACCGGCATCAGTGAATTTATAATTCGGTGGAATTTCTGGATCTCAATTGTGCTGTCAAGGGGTCATTCTTTCTGGTAATAAGGTAGCTAGTGGTCCCTGGGAGAGGAGGGAAAAACAATTGGCTTGTGAAATCAGAAATAGACACTGAAACCTAGAGCTGGCTCTTGGCAGAGACCCAACTCTTCTTTCTCAAAGTGTTTGACATCATCATAATGAAAAAAAATTGTGTGAGTTGTATAGCTCACTGAAAAAAGGGGGGGATCAAACAGAACAGACAAAATATAATAACAAAAAGAATGAGATTTTAATTCATTTGGGAACTGTATTGTGAAATCAGGTTGCTTTTGGTTTGCTACACTCTTGGGTTGCTAGCCAAAGATGTGGATCACATTAAATAGAAGTATGTTGCTTATTTTAAAGTAAATTATTATCAAATGACTATACTTCAAACATTTTTGCTTGAATTTTAAGTCAAGTCATTTGAGTTTGAAACATATGCATCTACTAAATGAATAACATTTTGTCACAAAAATATATCGACAACCTAATTCTTGAATGTTCTTGCTGGCAAAAATGTCAGGGTCCAATGAAAGAATAAATATTGAATATAAGGTTGTGCCAATGTCAAAAGTGAAGTCTTCTCTATTATCCCTAGTGATTTTTTTCCATCCATTAAGCCAAAGATGAGCTTGAACAATTGTCCCATTTGACCTGAATGCATGTTTTAATCAACTATCAAATTAAGTCTCTGAAATTCCAACTTGTATACCACATCAATACCTAAATGAAAATAATATATTTTTCAATGTGTTTCTTGAGAATCATAGAAATAATCAATAATTACATTAAAGAGAATGACAATAATGACACAACATTTCAAAATTTATGAGATGCAGTCAAAGCACTACATAGGGGAAATTTTATATCTCTAAATGCTAACATGAATAAAATAGAAAAAATAAAAGCAGATCAATGAATTGGGTATATATATATATATATATAGGAGGGCAATTGGGGCTAAGTAACTTGCCCAAGGTCACACAGCTAGATTTTTTTGTTTGTTTGTGTGTGTGTGTTAAGTGTCTGAGGCCAGATCTGAACTCAGGTCCTTCTGACTCCAAGGCCGGTGCTCCACTCATTGTGCCACCTAGCCACCCCGGGTATATAATTTTAAAAACTAGAAAAAGAACAGATTAAAAACTTCAATTAAATACCAAATTAGAAATTTTGAAAATCAAAGGAGAGATGAATAAAGTTGAAAGTAAGAAAACTATTGAACTAATAAATAAAACTAAGAGCTGGTTTTTTGAAGAAAAAATAAAATAGATAAACCTTTGGTTAATTTGATTTTTAAAAAGAAAGAAGAAAACCAAAGTACCAGTATAAAAAAAATAGGAAAAAGGGTGAATTTGCCACCAACAAAAAGGAAATTAAGACAACTGTTAGGAACTTTTTTTACCCAACTGCATGCCAATAAATCCAATAATCTAAGTGAAGTGGATGAATATTTACAAAAATATAAATTGCCCACAACAACAGAAAAGGAAATAAAATACTTAAATAACCTCATTTTAGGAAAAGAAATTGAACAAGTCATCAATAAATTCCATAAGGAAAAAATCTCCTGAGCCAGATGGATTTTCAAGTGAATCCTACCAAACATTCAAAGAAAAATTAATCCCAATACTATATAAACTATTTGGACAAATAGATGAAGAAGGAGTCCTACCAAATTCATTTTATGACACAAATATGGTGCTGATACTTAAACCAGGAAGAGCCAGAACATAAAAAGAAAATTATAGACCAACTTCTTTAATGTATATTGATGCAAAAATTTTAAATAAAATATTAGTAAAGAGAATGCAGCAATTTATCAACAACATAATACATTATGACCAGGTGAGATTTGTGCCAGGAATGCAGGGCAGGTTCAATATTAGGAAAATTATTAGCATAATTGATCATATCGATAACAAAACCAACATTATTGATTATCTCAAAAGTTGCAGAAAAAGCTTTTGACAAAATACAGCACCCTTTCCTATTAAAAAAAAACCCACTAGGAAGCATAGGAATAAATAGAGCTTTCCTTAAAATAATAAGTAGTATCTATCTAAAACCTTCAGCAAGCATTATCTGTAATAGGGATAAGCTAGAAACCTTCCCAACAAGATCAGGGTGAAACAAGGATGCCCATTATTACCACTGTTATTAAATAGTGCACTAGAAATGTTAGCTTTAGCAATAAGAGAAGAAAAAGAAATTGAAGGAATTTAAATAGCTAATGAGGAATATCTTTGCAGACGATATTATGGTATACTTAGAGAATTCTAGAGAATCAACTAAAAATCTACTTGAAATAATTAACTTTAGCAAAGTCACAGGATATAAAATGAACCCATATAAACCATCAGCAACCCTTTATATTACCAACAAAGCCCAGCAGCAAGAGATAGAGACATTCCACTTAAAATAACTATAAACAATATAAAATATTTGGGAGTCTACTTGCCAAGACAAGCCCAGGAATATATGAACACCATTACAAAACACTTTTCACACAAATAAAGTCAGATCTAAACAACTGGAAAAATATCATTAGCTCATGGGTAGGCCCAGATAATATAACAAAAAATGACAAATCTACCTAAATTAATTTAATTATTCGTGTATAAACTATATTAAATTACTTGCCATATTAGGGAGGAGGGATGGGAAGGTCAAACCACCAAAAGAAATTTTATAGAGCTAGAAAGAATAATAACAAAATTCATCTGGAATAACAAAAGTTCAAGAATATCAATGGAATTAATGAAAAAAAAATGCAAAGGAAGGTGGCCTGGCCATACCAGATTTAAAACTATATTATAAAGCAGCAATCAATAAAACTCTAAGAAATAGAGTGGTGGGTCAGTGGAATAGATTAGCTACACAAGACACAATAGTAAATGATTATGGTAATCTACTCTTTGATAAACCCAAAGACTTCAGCTTCTGGGATAAGAACTCCCTATTTGACAAAAACTGCTTTGAAAACTGGAAAATAGTGTGACAGAAACTAAGTATAGACCAACATCTCACACTGTATACCAAGATAAGGTCAAAATGGTTACATGATTTAGACATAAAGAGTGATACCATAAACAAATTAGGAGAGCAAGGAATAGTTTACCTCCATAGATCTATGGAGAAGGAAAGACCTTTTATGACCAAACAAGAGAGAGAGCACATTATGAAATGAATAATTTTTATTACATTAAGTTAAAAAGTTTTTGCACAAACAAAGCCAATGCATTCAAGATTAGAAAGAAAGCAGAAAGCTGGGAAACAATTTTTATTGCAAGTGTTTCTAATAAAGGCCTCAATTTATAAAATATAGGAAGAACCAAGCCAAATTTATAAGAATACAAGTCATTCCCCAATTGATAAATGGACAAAAGATATAAACAGGCAGTTTTCAGATGGAGAATTCAAAGCCATCCACAATCATATGAAAAAATACTCTAAATCACGATTGATTAGAGAAGTGCAAATTAAAACAAATCTGAGGTGCTGCCTCACACCTATCAGAATTGCTAATATGATAAAATAGGAAAGTGATAAATATTGGAAAAGATGTGGAAAAATTGGGACACTAATGTATTGCTGGTGGAGTTGTGAACTGATCCATCCATTTTGGAGGACAATTTAGAACTATGCCCAAAAGGCAATCAAATTGTGCATACCCTTAGACCCAGCAATATCACTACTAGGTCTGTATCTCAAAGAAATTATAAAAAAGCGGGGGGTGGGGGAGGGAAGGAGAAGGACCTACATGTACAAAATTATTTATAGCAGCTCTTTTTTGCGTGGTGGCAAAGAATTGCAAATTGAGGGGATGGCTGCACAAGTTGTGGTATGTGAATGTAATAGAATACTATTGTGCTGTAAGAAATGATGAGTGGACAGATTTCAGAAAAACCTTGAAAGATTTACATAAACTGATAATGAATTGAGCAGAAACAAGAAAATATTGTATACAGTAACAGCAATATTGTGTGATAGGATTGACTTAACTCTTCTTAGCACTACAATGATCCAAGACAATTCCAAAAGACTTATGATGGAAAATGCTATTCACATCTAGAGAAAGAACCATGGAGTCTGAATGCAAGTCAAAGTACACTATTTTCACTTTTTTGTTTTTGTTTTTGTCTTTTCATGGCATTTACCTTTTTGTTCTGCTTCTTCTTTCACATTATGACTAATGTGGAAATATGCTTACATGACTTCACATGTATGAACTGTATCGGGTTACTTGCCATCTTGGGGAGGGGGGATGGGAAGGAGAAAAAATTTGGAACTCAAAATTTTATTAAAAAATGAATGTTGAAAACTCTCTACAAGTAATTGGAAAAAATAAAATATTTCATGTCTGTGTGTGTGTGTATGTGTGTGTGTGTGTAGCACATACCAAGTGTCCCGTGTGAAAATATTTTGAAACCGCTTACCTACATTGATTTATTAGACAAACTACCAGAGGTAGCTAAGTGGTGCAGAGTAGAGAGCAGACCTTGGAGTCAGGAAGATTGAGTTCTAATCTGGTTTCAGAGATATACTGGTTGTGTGACCTTGGGCAAGTCACTTAATCTCTGTCTCAGTTTCCTCAACTGTAAAAGGGGGAAATAACAGTATCTACCTTACAAAGTTGTCATGAGGGTCAAATGAGATGTTTATAAAACACTTAATACAAAATTTGTCACGTGAGAGATGTTGCTATATAAATGTTCTCCATCCTTCATGATTTAGCAGATTGTACATGAAATTTAAATGCTAGTTTAATCCATGTAGTCTAAGCTGGTCTTCAGATTCTATATGTTTTCTTTTCTCAATTATTCTTAAGGACATAACAAATTATTGAAGTGGATGTCTCTCAACTTGATTCAACAGGAGAGGGCTCATACACACAGTGGATAGGAAAAGGACCTATTAGACAAATATAAAGGTTCTGCTCAGGATCTGTGACTCCCTATCACGTATCATATTAAATATATTCTGTATAGAATTTAAGGATCTTTAGAAAGGACCTTCCCTAGCCTACTTTTCCAAAGTTTATCTCTTTTTAGTTATCTCTGTTTCCAACAGACTCCTCCTTTCCAGGAAAGCTACTTTGTTATCCTTTTTACATCTCTTGTTAATTAATATCTCAGAGTTCATCATCTGCCATGTCGATTTATTTCTTTTTTTCCAGGAAGACCTGAGTTTATTTTTTTTTCTTTTAAACAAATGCTTTATTAACTTCTGGTTTACATCATTCATTTCTGCCAGATTTTGAGTTACAATTTTTCCCCATTTTCCCCCCACCCACCACCCTAGAATAGCAGTCCCACAAGATATCCCCTCATCCAATCTGCTCTCTCCCATATCTTCTCCCATATCCCCTTCGACTTTTCCATTAGAGCAAGGTGAGTCTCTGTGCCCCAGTGCCTGCACATCTTATCTCCCAAATACATGCAAAATAGTATTAATAATAGTATTTATATATATTTGAAACATTTAATTTTAAAACTTCGAATTTCAGATCCATTCCCTTCCTCCCTTGTCACCCATTCCCTCTGGGAGGATAAGTAATTCAGTATGTGTTGTACATGTATAGCTGTGCAAAACATTACCACAGTAGATATATTGTAAAAGGCTGCTTATAATTCCCTCCCACCCATCCCACCCCCCACCTGGTCCATTCCCTACTTTGATCCTGTCCCTCTTCGAAAATGGATACTTCCAACCTCCACTCCCCCCAGAATGCCCTCCCCTCCATCATCCCCCCTCTCATTCCCCTTCCCCTACTCTGCTGCAGGGTGAGATATCCCATTTAGTATGTATGTCTTTCTCTCCCTGAGCCAAATTCAATGAGAATATGGTTTTGCCTTTTTGCCTTCCTGTCCTACCCCTCCCCTGCAGCCACTTCCCCTTGCTTCTTCTACATGAGATAGTTTACCCTACCCTGTCTCTCCCCATCTCCTCTTGCCACTTTCCTCTCTCACCTCATAATTTCACCCCTTAAGTATCATTCCCTTCCAAAGAAATTCAACCTATGCCCTCTATCCATGTATAACTGTAAACATATATACACACATTCACATATGTATTCATATGCCCATATACCCTTCTTCCATTATTTTCATACTGAGAAAGGTTTCATCAGTCACAGTTATTGTTTTTCCATGTAGGAATGTAAATAGGTCAACTTTGATAAGTTCCTTTTGATTTCTTTTCCCTGATTACCTTCTGAGGCATCTCTTGCTTCTTGTGTCTGGATGAAAAATTTTCTATTCAACTCTGGTTTTTTCCTCAAGAATGCTTGAAAGTCCTCTATTCCACTGAATGCCCATATTTCCCCCTGAAACAAAATACTCAGTTTTGCTGGGTAGGTGACCCTTGGCTTCAATACCAGCTCTTTTGCCCTCTGAAATATCATATTCCATGCCCTTAGATCCTTCAGTGTAGAAGCTGCCAGGTCCTGTGCTATTCTGATTGTGTTTCCACAATATTGAAATTGTTTCTTCCTGGCTGCTTGTAGTATTTTCTCCTTGATCTGGGGATTCTGGAACCTGGCTATAATATTCCTGGGAGTTTTCTTTTTGGGATCTTTTTCAGGAGGTGATGTGTGGATTCTTTCAACCTCTATTTTGCCCTCTGGGTTTAAAACATCAGGATAATTTTTCCTTGAGAATTTCTTGAAGGGTGATTTCTAGGTTCTTTTTTTGATCAAGACTTTTAGGTAGTCCAATAATTTTTAAATTATCTCTCCTGGATCTTTTTTCCAGGTCAGTGGTTTTTCCCATGAGGTATTTCACATTGCCTTCTACTCTTTCATTTGTTTGGATCTGTTTAACAGCATCTTGATTTCTCATAAAGTCATTAGCTTCCATTTGCTCCAGTCTAACTCTGAAGGAATGAATCTCCTCAGTGAGCTTTTGAGATTCTTTTTCCATCTGGCAAATTTTGTTTTTTAAGGCATTCTTCTCCTCATTGCCCTTTTGGGCCTCCTTTGCCAGTCTACTTTTAAAGGTGTTATTTTCCTCAGTCAGGCTGTTGACCCTCATTTCATACTTTTCCTGCATACTTCTCATTTCTCTTCCCAATTTTCCTCTACTTCTCTTACTTGATTTTTAAAGTCCTTCTTAAGGTCCTCTATGGCCTGTAACCTGTAAAATTTTTCATCCAGACACAATTTTCCTTTGGGGCTTTTGGAGCAGGATTTCTGACCTCACAGTCCTCCTCCTGTTCCATGCTTCCATCCTCTTTGCCCCCAAAATAGGAGTCTAATGTTGTGTTTTTCTGTTTATTTTGTTTCCTTTGCCCAGGCATGTTGCCACTTAATTACTTGACTTTTGGGCTTTTGTAGCAGCAAGCACCCCAATATCCCCAGGGTGACTGCCAACACAGGTTCTTAGATCTGCTTTTCAAAAGGAAAGCAACTCAAAATGGGTTAACAAGCTTACTTTAATCAAACAAACATACATTACCTAGTTCAGGGGAAAAAGGTCAGCACCCTGAACTTCAGAGTTACAGAACTTACAGATCAAACAGACAGGCATCCAAACTGTCCTACCATTATATCAATACCAAATCACAGTTACCAGAGAGGGAAGCATCAACATCTGGGTTTTCAAAGCCGGGGGGCTCTCAACAACGGCTTCCCAGAGTCTCATCTGGTCAAATCACACAACACTTCTCAAAGTGAGCCCCAAAGCAAAGCCTCTCATCAGAGTTTATATAGCCTTCTCCTGGATCAAAGAATGTAACAACCTTCTGGACCCACTGCCCAATCACAAAGTATCAAGGTGTGGGCTTTCCTGAAAAACAAGCCTCCCACCCCAGGCTCCAGGTGCACTTAAGCTAGGGGCAGGGAAGATCTTTAAATTTGCATTTCCATTACAGCTTTTTGCCACCATAGGACTCAGTCACCAGACAGGGGAGCTTCTGTCCCGAATGTTGGGGTCTTCACAACTTCCAGTTCTGGCAAGTTGGATGCCCACCCCAGACCTCCCCCGCCCCAGATCACAATCCAGATCCAAGCAGTTTAAAGCAAGAGCGAATAACCCCCAAGACTGATTGTTGGATCTCCCTACAGTTCGAAGGCCAGGGGCTGGAGCTGCCACTGAAACTGCAAAATGGCGTGTCTCCTGAGCACCTTCTAGCCCCCAGGGGAGGAAGCCAACGCATTCCCCAAATACTGGTCCCAAAGTCCATAGGGCACTAACCTCTCACTTTGTCCTCGGCATGTCTGTGTTGATAATTCTGGAATCACCACAGCTGCTGGTGTTCTGGGGTCCCTCCTGCTGGCTGCTGCCCCAGCTGCCCTGGGGCTAAAACCTCAGCTAAAGAGGGCCTGGGCTCCATGGCTCCCAGTGTGCTGTGCTGTCGGCTCCCAGGGTGCTGCACTGGCCACTCCCTGCAGGGCTGCTGGACTGTCCTCAGCAGGAGGTAAGCTTCTCTGTGTCGTTCTGTGGGTGCTGGGGCTCCAGAAGTTGTTCAGAGTCCCCTTTTACATGGTTTGGAGGTGATTTGGGGGAAGAGCACCTTGGACGTGCTGTTTCTACTCCGCCATCTTGGCTCCAGCCACCCCCCCACCCCCCTCTCCGCCCTGTAGCTATGTCAATTTATTTCAATCACTTTTTTTTTCAAAATCCTAGACAAATGCCCAAAGGGCTATAATACTGTGCATAGCTTTGACCCAGCAATACCACTTCTAGATCTCTATCCCAAACAGATCATAAGAAAGGGGAAAGGACCTACATGTGCAAAAAATTTATAGCAGCTTTTTTTGTGGGGGCAAAGATTTGGAAATTAAGGGGATGTCCATCAAATGGGGAATGACCGAACAAGTTGTGGTATATGAATATAATGGAATACTGTTGTGCTAAAAGAAATGATGAGCAGGCAAGTTTCAGAAAAATCTAGAAAGACGTACATAAACTGATGCTGAGTGAAGAGAGCAGAACCAGGAGAACATTGTATATAACAACACTGTATGATGACCAGCTCTGATAGACTTAACTCTTCTCAGCAATACAATAATCTAAGACAACTCCAAAAGACTAGAGATGGAATGTTATTCTCATCCAGAGAAAGATCTATGGAGTCTGAATGCAGATTGAAGTACATTATTTTCTCTATCTTTTTTTCTTTCTCATAGCTTTTTTTCCTTTTGTTCAGCCTTCTTTCACAACATGACTAATGTGGAAATATGTTCAATATGATTGTATAGCCTGTATCAAATCATATTGCTGCCTTGGGGAGGAGGGTGAGGAGAGAGGGGAAAAAATTGGAACTCAATCTTGTAAAATTAAATGCTGAAAATTATCTTTACATGTAATTGGAAAAAATAAAATAAATGGAATAAGCATCATACTGAAAAAATAAAATGAAGTGGAAATAAATAACATTACAAAAATAAATTTTATTTGTTGGTAGAAACACAAGTAAATTCATTAAGCATGCTGTAAAGCAAAAATAAAATCATATTAAAAGATATTTTGCCTTCAAAAAAAAACCTAGACAAAACTAACTTCTTTCAAATAGGCCTTGCTCTCTTACTGTCATTCTTAGATCTCCTTAATAATGTAGTATGGATAAATAATCTATGAATCTACTTAAAACTTTGAGTCTATTTATATTTTTTTCCTTTTACTAAAATTTCTGGGTAATTATTATCTTGAACTAATGTACTATGTAGTATTTCTTTTCATTTACCTGAAAACAGACTGTTTTTTTTTTTTATTTCAATGGGGAGATGCCTCCTCATTCTAGAATTCCAAAATTTACTGAAAGAGTACTTGCTCAGGCCATCCATACCCTTCACAATTTTATGATCTTGAATGATATACCCTCTCCAGATTGCATCCTAATCATTTTAATCTGACCTCATAAGGCAGCCCCTTGATCCTTTGTTTGCCCTTCTCTGGACCTTCTCCAACTCTATTATATCTTTCTCAAAGTGCAGTGGCATGAATTGAAAAATATATTCCAGGTTCACATGAATCATGGGTTTATAAAGAGATAGAATGCTGCTTTTGGTTTTTTTTTTTCTTCTCAGTAGCTTTCTTTTTTTTTTTTTTAAACAAATACTTTATTAACTTCTGTTTTACATCATTCATTTCCGCCAGATTTTGAGTTACAATCATTTTCCCCCCATTATTCCCCTACCCAACCTCCCAGAATAGCAGTCCCACAAGATATCGCTTCCTCCAATCTGCTCTCTCCCATACCTTCTCCCATACCCCCATTGACTTTTCCATTAGCGGAAGATGAATCTTTGTGTCCCAATGCCTGCACATCTTATCTCCCAATTATAGGCAAAAGAGTATTAATAATAGTATTTATATATATATTTGAAACATTTAATGTTACGACCTCGAATTTCAGATCCATTTCCTTCCTCCCTTGTCACCCATTCCTTCTTGGGATATAAGTAATTCAGTATATGTTGTACATGTCTAGCTATGCAAAACATTATCATAGTAGATATATTGTTCAAGGCTGCTTATAATTCCCTCCCACTCATCCCACCCCCACCTGGTCCATTCCCTACATGATCCTGTCCCTCTTCTATAGTGGGTACTTCCAACCTCCCCTCACCCCAAGGATGCCCTCCCATCCATCATCCCTCCTCTCATCCCCCTTCCCCCTATCCTGCTGCAGGTTGAGATATCCCATTTAGTATGTATGTCATTTTCTCCCTGAACCAAATTCAATGTGAATGTGGTTTTGCCTTTTTAGCCTTCCTTATTCTCCCCCTCCTTTGCAACCACTTCCCCTACATGAGATAGTTTACCCTACCATGTCTCTCCCCATCTCCTCTTGCCACTTTCCTCTCTCACCTCATAATTTCATCCCTTGAGTACTCTCCCTTCCCAACAAAATCAACCTATGCCCTATCCATATATAACTGTAACCATATACACACACATTCACATATGTATTCATATGACCACACCCCCTTCTTCCATTATTTTCATAGTGAGAAAGATATCATCAGTCACAGTTATTGCTTTTCCATATAGGAATGTAAGTAGTTCAACTTTGATAAGTTCCTTTTGATTTCTTTTCCCTGATTACCTTCTCAGGCATCTCTTCCTTCTTGTGTCTGGATGTCAAATTTTCTATTCAACTCTGGTTTTTCCTCAAGAATGCTTGAAAGTCCTCTATTCCACTGAATGACCATATTTTCCCCTGAAACAAAATACTCAGTTTTGCTGGGTAGGTGACCCTTGGGTTCATTCCCAGGTCTTTTGCCCTCTGGAATATCATATTCCATGCCCTTCGATCCCTCAGTGTAGAAGCTGCCAGGTCCTGGGCTATTCTGATTGTGTTTCCACAATATTGAAATTGTTTCTTCCTGGCTGCTTGTAGTATTTTCTCCTTGATCTGGGGATTCTGGAACCTGGCTATAATATTCCTGGGAGTTTTCTTTTTGGGATCTTTTCAGGAGGTGATCTGTGGATTCTTTCAACCTCTATTTTGCCCTCTGGATCTAAAACATCAGGGCAGTTTTCCTTGAGAATTTCTTGAAGGGTGATTTCTAGGTTCTTTCCTTGATCATGGCTTTCAGGTAGTCCAATAATTTTTAAATTGTCTCTCCTGGATCTATTTTCCAGGTCAGTGGTTTTTCCCATGAGATATTTCACATTGCCTTCTAATCTTTCGTTTGTTTGGATCTGCTTAACAGCATCTTGATTTCTCATAAAGTCACTAGCTTCCATTTGCTCCAGTCTAACTCTGAAGGAATGAATCTCCTCAGTGAACTTTTGAGATTCTTTTTCCATCTGGCAAATTCGACTTTTTAAGGCATTCTTCTCCTCATTGCCCTTTTGGGCCTCCTTAGCCATTTGAGTTAGTCTATTTTTTAAGGTGTTGTTTTCCTCAGTCAGGCTGTTGACCCTCATTTCATACTTTTCCTGCATCCTTCTCATTTCTCTTTCCAATTTTTCCTCCACTTCTCTTATTTGATTTTTAAAGTCCTTCTTAAGGTCCTCTATGGCCTGCAACCCGCTCATGTTTTCCCCTGGGGCTTTTGGAGCAGGACTTCTGACCTCACAGTCCTTTTCCCGCTCTATGCCCCCAAAATAGGAGTCTAGGGTTGCATTTTTCTGTTTCCTTTGCCTTGGCATGTTGCCACTTAATTACTTGACTTTTGGGCTTGTTGCCACACTATGGCTTTAAGGCCAGATAGAGGAATTTTCGTCCCGAACGTGTGGGGGGCAACTTCCGTTTCTGGCAAGCTGTAAACCCACCCACAACTTCCACCCTAGATCACAATCCAGATCCAGGGAGGTTAAAGCAAGAGCGATTACCCCCCAAGACTGATCGCTGGATCTCCCCACGATTTGTAGGCTGGGAGCCGGAAATGCCTCTGAAAACTACACAATGGCGTGTCTCCTCAGCAGCTTCTAGCCCCCAGGGGAGGGAGCTGACGCATTCCCCAAATACAGGTCCCAAAGTCCATAGGACACTAACCTCTTACTTTGTCCTAGGCAAGTCTATGTTGATAATTCTGGAGTCTCCACAGTTCCTGGTGTTCTGGGGTTCCTCCAGCCGGCTGCTGGCCCTGCCGCCCTGGGGCTAAAACCTCGGCTCACGTGGACCTGGGCTCGGCTCGGCTCCTGCGCTCTGCGCGCTGCCGGCTCCCAGACCACTGCGCTGTTCCTTCCTGCAGGGTGCTGGGCTGACCTCAGCAGGAGGTTAGCTTCTCTGTGTCGTTCTGTGGGTGCTGGGGCTCCAGAAGATTTTTAGAGTCCTTTTTTACATAGTTTGTGGAGAATCTGGGGGCAGAGAGGCTTGGACGAGCTGTTTCTACTCCGCCATCTTGGCTCCGCCCCCCTCAGTAGCTTTCTTGATGATGTCTAAGATTCTGTCGGCCTTTTTGGCCACAGAAATGCATGGTGCTGATATTTTCAGTACCACGTATTTCAGTTTACTTTGAATCTTGGCTCCCTTTCCAGAGCTGTGTCAAAAATGGTAACTTAGCGACCATCATCTTTGGTTTCCTTCTTTCTTATGCTTGTACACATCAAAATTCACAAGTCACTTTTTCTGTTCGATTGTGGAGCAACGGACCTAAAGTTAGAGGACCTGAGTTTAAATAGCAGTTCTGGTGGTTTTATTGCATTACTTTGGGCAAGTCAATAAACTTCTGGGACTCATTTTCCTCATTTGTAAAATGGTGTTTTTCTAGATGACCTCTAAGTTTCTTTTGAACTCTAAACCTACAGTCCTATGAATGAGAGCTTCTTATATAACCTTGACAGATCGGCAACTTGTTCAAACACTCCTTTTATATACATCAACCTCTTATGAGATAAAGTTCAAATAATGGCATTCAAGACCCTCTAGAACTGACCCCATCTACACTTCCCATTTTATCATCTACTTACTTTCTTTCACTCCACTCAATGTTCAAACCCAAAACATGTAATTGACCTTTGTCCTCTTACTCACAGCCTCCTACCTTTGGAGAATATCCTATTCAGACCTCTCTGCTTAGCAAATTGCTACTCTACCCTCAAGACTCACTTCAGATCCCATTTCTTTCATGAAACTTTTTGTAACTGTCCCAACCCTCAGTGATCAAATGAGATAACATATGTAAAGTGCTTCATAATCTTTCAAATGCAAGTATGATGATGAATTTATATTTTCCTTTGATTTCTTCAGTACTTACTACCTATAGCATAACCTAGTATTTTATTTTTCCTATCTTGTGTTATTTATTTTTTATGTATGCATGCATATATATATGTATTAGAGAGTATATACATATAAGAGAGCATACATATTGTGTATGTATGTACACACACACACACTCAACATAACTCTTATCCACTAGGTTGCAAGCTTTTGAGGGACAGGCATCATTGAAGTTTATATTTCATTTTATTCGCATTACTTAGAATAGTACCTTTCCATAGTATAATACAGTGGTGCCTACAATAGTAAGCACTCTAGAAATGTTTGTTGATGATGATATTTTATTTTGTATTGCCTTTCTAGTTATTTCCTGAAGATGGATTTTCAAGTCCCTGAGGACAGTACCATCTACTTCCTCTGTTACTCAAATCAGTCTGTATTCTTAATCATATGGGTATTCCCTACAGCAATGTGAATTGTACCTGCCTCTTCTGTGACCCTTCCATGACTCCACATGCCCTCATATAAGTTGACCGTGGGGGTCCACTCATTGTACTGAGTGCTTTCCTCACCTCTTAAAACAATGAGGATACCACCTGAGTGACCTGTCCATTAGTTATTTTTCATTCCACGTGTCACACACTCCCCCTCCCAACTTTCTTTTTTGCTTATGCATTTCTTTAATGACATTTTTTATACCACTTATCTTTCATAATTCTGCATTTGTAATGTGCTGCAGCTGGGTAATAGCAACCATGTAGCCCTCCATTCCCTTTTAGATAAATCTTAATTTCAATTTCTTGGAAATGTGTTCCAGTATTTACAGTCATAAAATAATACCAGAAGTGTTATTATTGTTTAGATGAACCTTAATTTCAGAGAGAAGCTTGGTATTAAAATAACTTGGCAATTTCCCAAAGGCAAACCAACCTGTTCAGCTACTCATGTACAGTTCTAGTCTTAACTCATTGTCCGTTTGTTATGGTTCTCCAAGATAGATAAATTCTACGTAATGTTTGTTCAATTATATGCCATAATCTAGACAATAAATATTTTTTATCCAGTTGGTTTTTCTTGGGTAGAGAGGTCTGACTCTTTAGAATGGTTATGATTCTCATTTGGGAGATTCCATATCTTGATGCACTCCTCATAATGTTTTCTATGAACAAGGTCATTTGGAGGACCTCACCATCCTTAGGGACTTCTCTCCTGTACCCCAGACTTAGACTCCTTCCTCCTTCCTGGATATTCATTCACCATGTCAGTTAAAATTTGGCAGGCATACATCTTTATGTTTGTTTTATGCCTTGCTTGATATTAGCATCCAGAAGGTCATCAAATAAGGTGGTGTTTTGTTTTGTTTTTTAATAGAAAGTAGTTGGCACTAGTCCTGGAGTCAGGAAGACCTACCTTCAAATCGAGCCCCAGACATTTACTAGCTGTGTAACAGTGGGCAGGTCACTTACATTTGCCTCAATTCCCTGTAAAACAGATAATAATAGCACCCATCTCCCAAGGTTCTTGGGAGGATCAAATGAAATAATAATTATAAAGCACTTAGCACCATGCCTGGCACATAGTAAACTCTATACAAATGTTAACTATTATTAACTTTGACATTTGTAAAGGAAATACTGTGTTGGAAGAGAGCCTCTAAGGTAATATTTTGCTTTACTGAATCAAATGCTCTTTTATAGTCAATACAAAAGAAGCCTAGTAAGATCTTGTATTCTTTACAGCTTTGAATCAATTTTGTGATGGTAGAGAGGTACTTAACTGAGAGTTTCATTTGTAGAAATCTTGTCTAGTCTTTATTATGGATGCCCTCAATACATGTATAGATTATTCTCTTAAAACATTTATGTAGATGGTGAAATAGATATATTATTAAATAGTTTTTTACATTCTTCCATTTGCCTTTTGGGGGGAAGGGAATGGCTGGGGACAGTATTAACATTTGAGGTTTCTTCTATACTATTGGAATCTCCCATGAATAGGAGAAAACAATTCCAGCAACCAGGAACTGTGAACTACCACCTTGCCACGTGGGCTCTCAATTTCAGACTGTTTTTCACAATACTGTATGGATTTGTTGGAAAGTGTGTCATAGACTTGGAAGGGGGTTGTTTTGTATCAACTGTTTTTACTGTATCAACATCGTAAATCATCCTTTCTAAAGGCTACTTAAGGCTGGCTGACTAAATTGATTCTGATTTGATAATATCTGGTATGCATAACAATGTGGTGCATATTGATAGTAATCAAATGTTCACTAGCTACTTGAATCTTTTTTTTCCCTCTCCACACAGTTTTAAAACCTCTTTTTGCAGTCCTTAACTTTTCCTCATTGCCTCAAATCATTCATTCTCTGCTTTAGCATTAGAGGCAGAACTTAAAAAGCACTGGGCCATATTTATCTTGCTTTCATCTTCTGTACATTCCTTTTTTGATCTAAGTTGGTTCATGAATTCCCTGTGGATCAACCTGGAAGTTTCCTCATCATCCCCTTTGACCTACTCATTTTGGAACATCATTACTATAACCCTGCATTGGTGAGTTCCTCCCAGAACTTCTATTTTGAGGAACGGCCCAGGCCAACCATCCTGTATTCCTTCCCTGTCTCTGTTCCTGACTTTCTGGACTTTCTTCCGATGTTGTATCTCCCCCCAAGTCCCTGCTTTTTCAGTTTCTTTCTATGTATCATCTTCTCCCTTTAGAATGTAAATTACTTAAAAAGCAATTGGTTACATAATGGATAGAGTCCTGGGCCTTGAATCAGGAGAATCTGAGTTTAAATTTGTCTTCATACACTTACCAGTTGTGTCATCCTGGACAAGTCACTTAACCTCTATTTGCCTTAATTTCCTCAATTGCAAAATGTGGATAAAAGAGCCTCAGGGTTGTTGTAAGGACTAAATGAGATAATATTGATAAAAGTAACTAGGATGTAATTTTTTTCAGACTTTTTTGTGACCCCGTTTGAGGTTTTCTTGGCAAAGATACTGTAGTGGTTTGCCATTTCCTTCTCCAAAGATACTGTAGTGGTTTGCCATTTTCCTTTCTGCCTCATTTTACAGATGAAGGAAACTGAGGCAAACAGGGTGGAGTGACTTGCCGAGGGTCACACAGCTATCAAATCACACAGCTAGTTTAGATTGAACTCATGAGCACTAGTCTTCCTGACTCCAGGCCCTGGGGCTCTATTTCTTGTACCACCTCGCTGCCTTAGTACATAAGAGGCACCATAATAATATGCTTATGCTCTACACTTCCCTTTCTTCTACTTGAAGGCCAGGACTTTCCTTTTGCTTCTATTTATGTTTCTAGAATTTAGCACAATGACTGGTACACATTAAGTGCTTAATAAATACTTGTTAGCTGACTAGATGCATCTACATTTCTATTTTTAGACAAATCCTATTTTCCATTCTCACTGAAGTTGTTTCCCTTTGCATCTATAGAATGTCATTCTTGAGAATCTCGCATTCATCTTGACCTGACTTCATCTGAAACATTTTATGTCATGGGTCCATCTCTTTCATCTGAACCCTATGAAAGTTGCTCTTCTAAAATATGGGGGTGTGGCTGTCTGCACTTAACTGTCACAAATGCTACAGGGTGTCCCTAAAGTCTGGACGCACAGGAAATCTCATTAACTATGCATATTTTCAAGAAATGAAATGAATGAAATTTTCAACAACATTTTATTTAATCAGCATAAATTTTAGCCAGGACAATTTCATATGGAATAAAAACTTTTATTAGCTATTGGGTACTATTTTCCATATTAATGAGATTAATTAAATTAAATTAATTAATTTGATTTCCTATGTGTCATCTATGTCTTCCTATGAAATCTAATTTATGCTAATTAAATAAGATGTTGTTGAAAATTTCATTCATTTCATTTCTTGAAAATATGCATAGTTAATGAGATTTTCCATGTGTCCAGACTTTAGGGGCACCCCGTGGAATGGAGCAGTCACTTCCTCCTAGAGTTCTCCTAATTTCCACCCTCAATAACTGGTGTTTTTACAATTAGTGAGAAGTAGATCAAGAAAAGAATTTCCTCTTATTGATTCTATCACTCTCTAATTGCTAATAGCTAACAGTTATATAGCACTAGTTACATGCCAGGCACTATGCTAAGTGTTTTACAATGATTATTTCACTTGATACTCATAATAATGGGGAAGTAGATGCTGTTAATATTCCCATTTTATAGATGAGGAAACTCAGGCACACAGCTTTTAATGACTTGTCTGGGATGGTGTTTGAAGGCCAGATTTGAACTTAGATCTTCCTGACTCCAGGTGCAGCACTCTACATATTATACCACCTTGCTGTGCTTATTTGAATGATGGTCAAGAAATTTATAGCTGCTCTGCTTTTGACAGAGAGGATGGAGTTACAGTAGATGTCTAGATAACTGGAATTCTTTATCTCTGTTACATCATGCTCTTGTACCAGACTAGTGATCTTTTTTTTTTTTTTTTTTGCTTTTTGGAGGGCAATTGGGGTTAAGTGATTTTCCCAAAGTCACATGGCTAGTAAGTGTGTCAAGTGTCTGAGGCTAAATTTGAACTCAGGTCCTCCTCACTTCAGGACCGGTGCTCTACTCACTGTGCCACCTACCTGCCCCAGCCTTGTGATCTCTTATCCCAACATGTCATCTATTTCCTCTTTCTATTCAGGTGGTCTCTAGTAAACTCCCATAACAAAATCACTTCTATTTCTCCCTACTTTTACTTTCACCCAAATACTTTTTTTGTCATATATCAACTTCTTCATTTCTGGATTTCTACAAGTGAGTATACTTTCTTAAGATATAATTCTATTATCCACCATCTTTTACCTAGTTTGTGTTTATTCGTTTACGTACTTATTGTTTTGCTCTTTTCATTTAGAAACTGTCTCTTCATATCTTTGGAAAACTTAGCCATTGGTGAATGGCACTTAATTTTTTAGACTTATATGACTTTCCTATAGATTTTGTATGTCACACTTTTTTGTGATCTTTAATGAAAAATGTTTTTAATCCATATTTTAACTTCTTATTCAAGATGCATTATTTAATTTGTCTTAAATGCTTTTTTCAAAACTTATGTAATCAACATTTTCTAATTTGCTTTTTAATTTCTATATTGTGACTAATCAGAAATTCCCTCATTCATTGTCTTGCAAGATATAAACTTTGATTTTCCTCTAACTTTTAAATGTAATAACTTTATAATTAGACCACTTTTACAATCTGGAAATTTATTATGGTATTTGGTGCAAGAGGAAGCTTTAAATACAATTTCCATCAAAATGACATCTAGTTTTCTCAGTGGTTTTTCTTGAATGGTGAATTCCTTTCCTAGTGAGTTATATTTTTAGGTCTATTGAACATTATTTTTCTGTTCGTGATTGGCTATATATTTTCCATGTCTAATTTGTTCTGGACCTTTTTTCCCTTCCATATGACTTTGATGTTATTTTCTATAATTCTATTAAATATTCCATTTATATTTTGATTAGTAGATATGTCATTTTCTTAGATATTCTGTTGCTTTGGCTTTTAAAAAGTGAAACTACTTAAGCAAATATTGCATTTATTTTGGTGGGCTAACTCGCAAATATTTTACGTATTTTGTTATCTTATACAATGTTTCTACCAATTTCTCTGCTTTAATATGTGTATATAGAATTCTCATGATTTCTATGGATTTATTTTACATCTTGTGATTTTAGTGAAGTGGTATATTGTTTCAGCTCTTTTTTGTTAATTCTCTAGTGTTTTCAAAGTAAACCATCACAATCTGTGTATAGGAATTTATTTTTTTTGACCAATGGTTATTGCCTTAATTTATTTTTCTTGTGCCATTGTTACAGAAACCATAGCTAGTACCATATCAAATAATAATGGTGATTTGGAGGATCCTTGTATCACCCATCATCTTGTTGGGAAAGCTTTCAGTGTCTTTCCAGTATAAATAATGCTAATCTTGGTTTTAGAAAGATATTTTAAAAATCACATTTAGAATAATATTATTTTTATTCCTAAGCTTTTTTCTCTAGTTTTTAATAAAAATGTATAATTTTATCAAATTTTTTTTGTGGCATACATTGGCATAATCATATGGTTTTAATTATTTTAATCAATCACTTCTGTGATTTATTGTTGTTATTTGTTAATTATGTTATTACATCAATTGTTCCCCTAATATTAACTATCCTTGTCTTCCTGGTAAAAGCCCAACATAATCATAATGAATAATTTTTAATACATTGCTATAGCCTCTTTTCAACATTTTATTTAATATATTCACATCAATATTCATTAGTTATAGGAAATTGCAGAATGTTTTTAATAATCCCACACTGCTCCCTAGACCCATTTATTAAACACAAATGTTCTCCTAGAAATGCCATATGAATATGAGTATTGGAATACTATTGTCTTTGCAGAATCAACTTATAGATGACCTATATAGGACAATGGAGAATTGTATTGGAATTTATGATTAGATAAAGAGGTAGTTTAATGATGTGGTATGAGTGAGAGATAATAGCCTATTTACCAGTTGGAATCCCACCAGTGTAAAGATTCTTTTTTTTTTTTTTGCCTTTTTGGAGGGCAATTGGGGTTAAGTAACTTGCCCAAGGTCACACGGCTGGGTTTTTGTTTGTGTGTGCGTTAAGTGTCTGAGGTCGGATCCGAACTCAGGTCCTTCTGACTCCAGGGCCGACACTCTACTCACTGCACCACCTAGCTGCCCCAAGATTCTTTTTAATGAAACTAATCCTAACCCATTCATGCCCTCTACTTTTAGTGTTACTTCTTTCCAGTGCTGGACCGTCAATACTCCTTACAGGGTCCATACCAATATGCTAGGAGTCTTCACTCCTTTCTCTTGACATTGTAAGGATACAAATGGGGTGCTTCTTCACTTGTCCCTCATTTTGCCATATGAACAACATAAAAATGCCTTTTAAAAGTTGTCAGACAAGTTGAGGGATCCTTCTTGGAAAATCTCTGGGAGAATGTGGATTAGAATTGTAGAAGCAGAATAAAATGTTAGCTCAGTTTCAGTCTGCATTAATGAAGGGAACAGCTATTGAGTCCAGACACCACAGAAGTGTTGAGGTAGAAGTACTGGTTAGTGATATATCTCTATAGTTCTTTCTTGTATGCTCTTTCTCTAGTTTTGACACAAGAACCATATTTTTCTTATAGAAGAAAGTTCATGTGATTTTTTTCCTCTTTTTTTTAAAAGAAGTTTATAACATGGAGTTGATTTGTTCTTTAAGTATTTTATGTTTTTGTAGCTATTCTTTGTCTTTATTTAAATTTTCAATTTTAATGGAACATAAGTGGTAGAGTTTCCATTTAAAAATTTTTTCTTTCCATTCATTGTTTTATTCCTTCTTTTTTTTTACTTTTGTAATTTTCTTTTCTTTTTCCTATCTCTCCTTTAAAAGAAATAGCTTATTAGTTTTATTTGTTGTTTTAGAAAACTAGCTCCTGGATTTGCTTATTAATTTATTTTTAAAATATAACATTTCATTTTTTTACCTTTTAAATTTCAATGTCCATTTGTGTTTGTGTTGAGATTGATAATTAGTTGGCATAAAAAGTAATGTGCTCAAATTCATTAGTTAGTTTTATAATATATATTCAGGGATATAAATCTACTCCCAATTTTTAAAAATTGTTTTTGTGACTTGGTCTTTAATAAATTATTTAAAAAATAATTTCAACCTTTACTTAAGTCTTCAACTTTCTCTTACTGTTTGTTTTTATTCATTATTATTTGTTTGCATGTTTGCAATTTCTACCTTTATGCATTTACTTATGAGTTCTTTACTAAGAAAGATGATCAATTTTTATAAAAAACAGTTCCATGCATAATTTTAAAAATAATATACTCACTGATTCCATTTCAGCTCTCTATGTCTATCAAATTCAGTTTTTCTGATGCTCCATTCATGTCTGCATGATTTTTAGGTTTGTCAACTTGCAAGAGAGAAAAAGTAAAGCCTTCTACTATGAATGCCTTATTATCTACATCTTTTTTAAAATTTCAATTAACTTTTCCTTTAAGAACTAGTTTTCTATGTTATTTGGTTCATGTGTATTTATTGCTATTGTTTTCTTGATACCTTTAATATAATTTGGCTTCCTTATTTTTCTCCTTTGGTGCTTTCTATTTTGACTTGTGCCTTTTCAAGATCATATTTGTACTCATGCTTTCAGGGATTCAGTTGAACTATAATAATTTTTATTATGGCCTTTCATTTTAAATCTATATGCATCTTGGTATTTTAGGCATATTTTCTAGAGGTAAGAAAGTTGTTGGGTTGTGTTTTCTAGTCTAATCTCTACCTCTCTTCCTTTATATTGATGAACTGATACTATTTACGTTTTAGGTTATCATTGTAATGTTTGTTTTCCTTTACACCATGCTCCATTAAGTCAGTTTATTTTATTAGCACAAAATACAGCTAGTTGTTTTGCTGGTATCCATTCTATTCTATGATCTTCATAAACATAGTTTTCTTTCTTCCACTGAGTGTGTATATACACTCTTCTCTCTTTCAACCAATTCTAATGAAAGTGAGGTTCAAGAATTGCTCACAGGGGTGGCTAGGTGGCGCAATGAATAGAGCGCCGGCCCTGGAGTCAGAAGGACCTGAGTTCGGAGCCGGCCTCAGACACTTAATCCACACAAACAAAAACCTAGCCTTGTAACCTTGGGCAAGTTACTTAACCCCAATTGCGCTAAAGGGGCAGCTAGGCAGCGCAGTGAGTAAGAGCACCGGCCTCGGAGTGGGATGACCTGAGATCAGATCCGGCCTCAGAAAATGAGCATCCATGCATAAATAATGACTAGCCATGTAACCTTGAGCAAGTTACTTAACCCCAATTGCTTTAAAAAAAAAAATTGCTCACCACCCCTCCATTTTCCTTTCCACTATAAAATCTCTTCTATGTGTGTCTCATTTATTTGAGAAAATTTTCTCTATTCTACCAGTCCCTTCCCTCTTCTTCCAGTGCATCCCTCTTTCTCACCCCTTCATTTTTTTTTTGGAAATCATCCCAACATAATTGATTCAGACCTATGTTCTCCATTTAAATGGCTTCAAACTGCCCTAATAATGATAAAGTTCTTAGAAGTTAGATATATCATTTTCCCATGTAGGAATGTAAACAGCTTAACATGTATCATCTTCCCACATAGGAATGTAAACAGTTTAAATTTATTGAGTCCCTTATGATTGTTCTTTTATGTTTACCTTTTTATGCTTTCTTGAGTCTTTTATTTAAATATCAAATTTTCTATTCAGCTATGGTCTTTTCATCAGAAATACTTGGAAGTCCTCTAGGTCATTAAGTATCCATTTTTCCCCATAAAGGATTATACTCAGTTTTACTGGGTAGGTTATTCTTGGTTGTAATCCTAGCTTCTTTGCCTTCTGGAATATCATGTTCCAAGCCCTTTGCTCCTTTAATATGGAAGCTTCTAGATCTTGTGTGATCCTCATTATGGCTATGCAATCGTTTCTTTCTGACTGGTTGCAATATTTTCTCCTTGACCTGGGAATTCTGCAATTTGGCTGTAATATTCCTGGGGGTTTCCATTTTGGGATATCTTTGAGGAGGTAATTGGTGGATTCTTTCGATTTTTATTTTGCCCTCTGGATCTAAGATATCAGGGCAGTTTTCCATGATATTTTCCTGAAATATGATGTATAGCCTCTTTTTTTAATCATGGATTTTAGATAGTCCAATAATTTTAAAATTAATTCTCCTTTATTTTTCAGGTCAGTTGCTTTTCCAATGAGACAGTCTACACTTTCTTCTATTTAAAAAATTATTTTGATTTTGTTTTATTGTTTCTTGGTGTCTCATGGAGTCATTAGCTTTTACTTGCCCAATTGCCATTTTTAAGGTATTATATTCTTCAGTTAGCTCCTGTACCTCTTTTTTCCATTTGGTCAATTCTGCTTTTTTAAGGAGTTCTTTTCTTCAGTAAATGTTTGTGTCTCTTTTACCATTTGACCAATTCTGTTTTTTTTTTTTTAAGGTGTTATTTTCTGCAGCATTTTTGGTGCATTTTTTCTTGCCAAAGTATTAATTACCTTTCATAATTTTCTTTCATCATTTTCATTACTTTTTTTCAATTTTTCTGCTACTACTCATCTGTTTCTTTTTTAATCCTTCTAGGAATTATTAACTGCCCTTGGGTCCAGTCATCATTTCTCTTGGAGGCTTTGCTTGTAGTTGTTTTCACGTTGTCTTCTAAGTTATGTCTTGGTCTTCCCTGCTACCATAGTAGAATTTTATAGTTAAGTTCTTCTGTTGTTGCTGTTGTTTGTTCTTTTTCCCTGCCTATTTCTTTACTTTGAACTTCATGTTGAAGTTGGGCTCTGCTTACTTGGAGTTAGGGAGATACTACCCCAAGTTTCAGGCTTTTCTGTGCTGCTTTTTTTTTTTTCAGAACTGGTGCTGGGAATCTGCAAGTTTTCAGTGCTTCCAATGTGGTTTAATTCAGGGATAGGTGTGGTCTCTGCTCTCCTGCTCTGTGCTCAGGTCTTGTAAAATCAATCATGAGCAGCTCTCCTGAGGACTGCTGCTATGAAAAACTTAGTATAGTGAACTCTTAATTTATTCAGCAATAAACTAAAGCAAAACATTCAAGAAACTAAAGAACAACATTCACAGCAATACAACATAACAACTTATTACTAAGGTGGCCACATAGTCTTAAAGAAAACATATCATCCAGTAAGTCACAATTTCTCCAGTCAATATAGAGTACCCAAGTAAAGTCTTCTTTCATCTTAACTGGAGGCTGGCTTCCAATCATTCTTAAGCCAATCATCCTTAATCGGTAGTAGAAAGTACAAACATCATCTACCCCTAGGTCACAATCTCATCAGTCAATATTGAGTACCAAAGTAAAATCCTCTTTCATCTTAACTCTAGGCTGACTTCCAAAACCCACTGCCTCCTCTTCCACAGGCTGGCTGCTCCTACGTCTTGCCTGGATTCACCCAATTCTTGCCTGGATTCACAGGTAGGCATTTCTCCCTCTTTTTTCATGCCTTAGCTTACTCCTCCACTCTAAGCTCTTCAAAGTTTCTGTTTCTAGGAAGACAAAGCTTAACAGAGCTACAATAATATTTACACACATTGCTGGCACTATCATCTCAATTCACTTTCTGACAAAGTAACAGATCAACAGATGAGGCTTCTGTCTGAGGAATCAAACACAAATCAACAGTAAAGTCCTGGGGCTTCTGTAATAGTAGCAAAGTTCCCTTTCAGGACTTCTGTCTAAAAACAACAGATACAATACTTTTGTCTGACAGACCAACAGACAGAGTGCTACAGAGTGCTGAAATCACAAGCATTATCCCTCTAGGTTCTGCTTGGTCCCAGCTCTTGTTTGAGCTTTTCTCTGCTGTGTACCTTTCTGTTCTGCTTTTTCATCAAACTCCTCCCACCGTGGGCTCTATGTGGTTAGGCCAATTAAGGGCAACACAATGTATATTGTTTCCAACAAAAATTTTTGATACAATCAAAAGCAAGGCTTAAAGGCACTTGAATAGCTGAAACAAGCAGCAAAGTACTACTTTGCTTGCAATTACTGTCTTTTACCCAGGAAGGGCACCTGCTGCCCTGTAGCTGCAAGTTCTAGTGCTCCTCTTGGCGCTGGAACTGTGACTAGGGCCTGCCTTATGACTCCCTTATGACTTCTCATAAGCTCTCTTCCTTGTCTTGGAACTGCAACCCGTAACAGTTTATGGGCAACGTAGTTGCTGATCAGCACCATCTGCACCCACTGTCAGCAAAGGGTCCTCTGTAATTTCTTTCTGAACAGTTGTCTGATCCCCTTGCAGTTTCTGGCCTAAGAGCTCCTGAGTTTGCTGCTGGCACAGCTGCTTCCGAAACCCATCCTTGGTGCTCCTGCTGAGCTCCAGGCCTATGCCCACTTTGGTGTTAAACAGATCTCTGATGTGGATCTCCAAAGTTGTCTCAGGCTGGAAAAAAAAATGTCTCCCTCTGACCTTTTGTTGCTACTTCAAAATTAAAAAAAAAAATTGATTTGTGACATTGTTTTAAAGTTGTTTGGAGAGGAATGTTAGGAAAGTTCAGCTGAGTTGTGGTCTATATTCTTGCCTCTGTTGTGTATTTTTCTTTTTAACAGATGATGTTCTTCTTAACCACTTATAAGAGTGTTTATTACTGAAACTATGTGTTTACCAACTACATTTTTGGATGAGTTAAATTTAAGATTCCTCTTTGACAACTTGCATATATTCCTAATTTTTTTTATTTTTTTCAAATTTTTGCCTGAAATATAATATTTTTTCTTATTTTTCCTAAATTTCTTAAATGTTTGCCTGAAGTATAGTATTCATCATTTTGTTTCTTCATATTTTTCCAGGAGACCAATAATATTTATGCTGTATTGACAAATTCTGTCCTACACAAGTAGCTCTCTTAAGGTTTGTAAGATACTTTTCTCATAACCACTCATTAACAGTATAATTCCAGTACAGTTATTCCTTTTATAGATGAGGAAACTAAGACTCTGAGAGATTAAGTTATTTGCTCATTATCACATAGCTAGTAAATGTTTGAGGCAGGATGAAAACTACTCTCCTTAATTTAAAGGATGATAGTCACCAAGCTAAGACCTTCACTTGCGGAGATTACTTTCTCTTGTCGAAATCTCAAACTTTCAGTTGTGCTATTTTAAAAAGTCTTGTTGTACCTTCTAACACTTGATTTTTTTTTCTTTCATCATTTTTTTTCCTTCAAACGACTCACAATTTATTAGGATTTTCTACCAACTGTTCTAAGATATTGAGTTCTTCTTTTTATATATATTTTTTATTCTTAAAGGCATTTTTATAGATGCCAAATTTCCTTCCTTTCTCTCATTCAATTTATTAACTACTTTGAAGTAACTTGAGGATGATATAGGTTTTCTTTTTGGAATCTTGCTGTTTTTACATTGTTCTTTCTGAAGACAATCCTTCCCTTCACTTAACTCACAATGTTTATTCTTCATAGCAGAATTTTTGTGTGTCTTTTAATTTTGTTTTGCTAATTTTTACCCAGTAATTCTTTTCCTTTTTCTTCTAAGTAATTTTCCCTTTGAGGTCCTCTTTGCTTCTCCTCTCTTCCTCTCACTCCTCTTCCCCATTTATTTTTGGAAAGTTATTGTTATTTTTTGCTTTATTTGCTGCATATGTTGCTGTTTTGAGGCAATAAAGGGAATGGGGTTTTAGTTGCAACTTCCCATTTAGTCATGTTTACCAGCTCTTCCCAGAGATCATTAGTGAAATGTATTCTGCTACAGAAACTTAGCAATTTGAGGATTTCTCCTTTCATGAAGTAATGATTATTTTGGAAGTTTTAGTTTTCATTTCACTTGCCACATTATAGGACTTCTCTTTTATCAACATTCCAGTGTATTTAGTTTAAAAAAAGAAAAAATAACTTGAATGCATTGAGTGGAAATACCACCTTGGCCATCTTTTAATTTAGCATAGGTCTTGATGTTCTCATTTCACGTCATGCAATGTTTTATTCTAATGGATTTGCTGCATTAAATCTGTACTAGATCTTCAGTTTCTAATTCACTTACAAACTATGTCTCTTCTTAGTGAATCTCGGTAAATTCAATGCAATATTTGTGCAATGTCCTGAGCCGCTTCTAGTAAAGATTTTTACATTTTCAGATAGAATTCTTGAGCTTCATTTTGGCCAATTCTGCCTTGTGTCCAACTCTTAAAATTCTGGTTAATGTAGCTACTAATACTTAATAGCTCTTTCTGTCTTTTTTCTGACAAATTGCTTAGCACAATAAGTGCAGGTCCCTTTAGACTGGCAGCCAGAAATAGTGCTTTCTATTCCTCAGCCCAATGGTTCATTTGGCTTATTATTTCAAATTGGGCATAATAAGCTTCTCAGGATGATTTTCCTTTAAAGTTGACTGGTCTCTGCATCAATTGATTACCCAGACTGACCATATAGGCACTTGTTTCACTTCCTTGTGGCTAGAACCCTGGCTCTGTATTCCAAAATGCACAAAAATGTTGCAATCCTACTTTGCAATGATTTTTTTACTTGATTGTTGAAGTTATCAGAAATCACGCTTACCTCTTTTTAAATTGTCTTTTGTTTTTTTAGTGCAGCAGGATTAGTTTCTGCCTGTTGATTTCAGAAAAATACCTTCATTTTTGTTCTCTGAATTCTCCATTTTCTCCTACATTTCACACTGAGGGAATTTTTGTTTTTAGTAGGTATGTCTGTTTTGAGGGCTAATCTTAGCTTATTGCTCCTTCTGGTTTTTTTTTTCCCTTCATTACTTTGGAGGATTACATATCTAACCTTTTCTATGTAATCTATGTATTCTAACCTAATCTATGTAATCTATACATAGATTACATATCTAACCTTTTCTACATACAGTGGTGGATTCTAGTTTACTTTTTTTTAAAAACTGGGAAATTTTAATAGATCTTTAATGTAACAAAAAGGGAAAATATGAGTTGTAGGTATAAGCTTCCTCTCCTCCATATTGATTCATATGTCCTCATTTCCCTAATTCAATGAATGAATTTAAGAATGCAATGACTTTGAGAATGTAATAGAAGGTAGGGTATTTCAAAAACATTAAAGGCATAGTACCCATGGTTATTTTTTTTCTTCATTTGCTCTGCATAGCCCTCATCGGGTTTAAATTATCTCAGCTTTTAGAACGAGAAGGGAACTTAGTCACCTGACTTCTTCTACTCATTTCTATAAGCCCTATCCTGAAAAGAGCTCTGGTTTGAAGAGTAGTGGATTTAGGAAAGTACAAAGAGAATAAGACCTGCACTTAGGGTCAACAAGGAAGGTGCTTATAGAGAATAGAGTAATCAAGCTATGTAAGCAAGGGGTAACCCATTGTCACCCAGCTGCTAAGCCTTAGTAAGGAACTTCACAGAGAAGGCAATCCACAATCAATGATTGACAGATCAACTGGTGCTAAGCATTCTCTGCTTTGAGAATAGATCCCCAGAGCCAAACTTTTGAGTCAGGGTTCTATGCATCTCTACCTACAATTCCTACTGTCCAGAATTGCTCAGACTGGGAAATTACTTTGGGGGGGCGGGGTTCTTACTTTCCCTAGAGTTGGGGCTCCACATTCTAGGGTTTGCAGATATTCACTTGTAATTCTACAGTGAATAAGGGGCAGGCAGGTGAGGGAGACCCAGGGCTTTCTCTACAATAAGGTAAATCAGGGTGATCTCCCTAGACCTTGCATTTTGGGAGAAATTATATTTCTGGCATTTGAAAAAAATGACTTAGCAAGGCATCCAGGAAGATAGAGACTCAGACTGGTGTGTAAGAGTGTAGAAGGAAGTTGCTTGACAAACCTGAGGATCCTATTCATACCATCAGCCCTAGAAATTCTCTATCACCAGTAGAAAGTGGATATGTTTGTTTTCTACATACAGTTCCCTCTTAGGGAACTTTGTGTGTGTGTGAAGGTTTTCCATTTTAAGCTGGTATCATAACTATGGGGAGGCAGTTTAGTATGGTGGATAGAAAGTTGCCCTCAGAATCAGGAACATGTACTTTTTCTATGTAAGGGCAATGGAGAGGAAGGGAAGTCGTTTAATTTCTGTCCCAGGAAACTCTTCGACTCTAAGTAGGAGAACAGTGTTGATCAGTATTGTGGAAAGAATTTCTTCGCTAACAGTGCTCTGCAATGATCTAATTACAGATCTGTTCCCTCTCCCCCAATCATGAACATAAAAATTTGGAGAATGGGGTGACGGCAATGAAGTAGAAGGTGTTATTTATCTTGGACCTTTTATCACCCCAGGATAGCTCTGGGAAGACCTTTGAGTGCTTAGTATAATCTAGGAATTCAGAAGTTAGTTCCATTTTCTCTTCTCCCTTTTACTGTTAGTCCTTGGATGAAGTTAGTGTCTATTTGTCTGTCAGTCTATCTAAGGATTCCCATCTGCAAGAAGCCTATAGATTTTTTAACTGTGTTCATAGAAACTTAGAAAAAGCTTTACCTTATATGTAATATTAACATTAGTTACAAGCTTTTGGATTTGTGTGGTGTAAGTAGTTTGTTAAAAATAGGCAGTCAGATTTATCATCTAACTTCTGGTGACAAGGTATCAAACATCAAGAGATGCTTTGTGGAGGAAATATATTGTGAAGCAAGATTTCAGGAAAAGGGCAAGGGGTGGGACATAGGGGGAGGGAAGGATATTCCACAATTAAGTTTTCTCTGGTACCTTGGTCATAAGGCTACAACGTGTAGTCCATCCAACCTTCTCATTTTTCAGATGAAGAAATTTACTTCTAGAGAGATGAAATGGTTTTCCCAACATCACACAGGAAGTATGTGGCAGTAGGTTTGAAAGTAGGTTCACTGATTCCAAATCCAACAGGATTTCTAAAACATTCTTTTCCCACTTGAGGGTTTCACTTAGGCACAAAAACTAGAAATTCAAGATAGAAAGGTTAATTCAGATTCCTAATTCACAAAGAGAAAAAAACCAAACAAACAGATCCAACTCTCTTTTCTTTAGTGCCTTGCTTACTTTTAATTCTCAAGGTGTGTTTGATCAACATCAGCATTAATAATAATCAATAAACATTTATTAAGTGTCTACCAGGCACTATTCTATGCTTCATGGATAGTGTGACTCAGATGGTTTAAAGTTTAATTAGCTGCTTATTTTAGATATATACAGTATCGTAATTATTTTCGAGAGGGCATCAACTGATATTTATAGTTCATTTTCAAATGTAAGAAAGATAATTTATGCCTTTTATTATAGCTTTTAAAATAAGGGAACTCTGTGATTGGTCTTCTGCTTGTTTCAATGAGCCCTATCCTTTGAGTGGCAATGCTCATTTTCATGACCCTCCCTTCCTCTTCCTTTGACCCTAATGTCTTGAGTGCATGAATTTGTGCCCCCTTCTAGATTCCCTCCCTTAAAGAGGAAACATTAAAACTCAATCCTATGAATGGCTATGGTGTACTAGGAAAGTTTTATCCAGTCTTCAAATCTCTAAGATCATGGCTGAGTGACCTTCGGCAGCTACCTATCCTTTTGAAGCAAGATGACACTTTCTCAGGAAATGACATGTCTCCTTTTCAATACAGTATTTCCATTTTAGAGGGCACAGGATGCTGTGTAACTTGCTACCCTTTCCATTTGCTTTGATGCTAGAAGGGGAGCAAGGAAAGCAAGTTGGGTGTCAGGAGGAGTACTTGTCAGCTCTTCTGACTCCATGGCTGACACTGGGGAAATCAGAGATGACATTTCTATGTTCCTTGTTTCTCTCCTGTCATAATGCGGATAATAGTAGTTGCCTGTGAAGTGGTAGGTGAACTTCAGGTGAAAGTTACTGTAAATAATGGCAACATATCCTTATTGTTTTAACCTAGTCCCCTGACAAAATCCAAGCAAAATCCAAGATAGGAGAAACACATCGGGCAATGACTCCATTTAGATGGGGGACCTCAAAGTTTAACAGCTGCATTGCTAAGACAAAGATGATGAGTACTCAGGGCCTGTCTTTGCTTGAGCTCACGGGTGAGGCGAATAGTTCCCTGAAGCTCTAATTTTCAGGCTGTGTCGCAAAGGTAATGTCTGGAAATCAATTTTCTGCTTGCACTCTTGTTTAGTCAAGGAGAGAAATTTTGTGCTTCTGAAGGCTTGAGGGCCTGACACCACTTCAAGCCAACTCCCCGGGATCAGAGGTTAAGGCATCTTGTGCATAAGCTCACCCTCCCCACATTGCAGGAAACCTCAACCTTGACCTAGAAGGAATTTCTGTTCTAGAAGAGAGAAGGGAAATTCCGTTTCCATGTTAAAGGAGTAGAGGTCTCCTCTTGTCACTGGCTGCCACGGTTCACTCTAGGGGCTTGGGGAGCCCAATTATGTGTGGAGGCATGAAAAAGGAGCCAGTGTTCAAACTGGTGAGCAGAAGACATGGACACAGGTCCCGTCAACAAATAATGGGACTTGCCAGTGTGTTGGCACACACATTTGTGGTTTGGAAGATTTACCTCTCAAAGAGGAGCGACTGACTGCACAGTACGAAATGAGCTGAGACCACCACTTCTATGTCTTTGCTGCTTGGGTAGTCTGAATGCCACGGACAGAGACAGTAGAGAAAATAACCGCAGTGTTAACTGTTCATGCAAGTGTAATAATAGCCTTTAACAGAAGAAGAGTAATTACCTTTGTCTAGTTTTCCCTGCTGTAAAAATGCAGTAAAATAGAGACCACTGACTATGGCTGATAGGCACTTTGCTTCTCATCCCAAAGCACATGCCAATGACTCTGTGAAAGGCCCTCTCTGCTTACGAGCTAAAGTCACATCTTAATTTTTTAAAATCCATTACTGATGGGTAGACTTCCTGAACACAGTTGACAGCTCCCACGCCAGTGATATTTGGCGAGAAATCTCAAAGCCATGGACGATTCACAGCCTGGGAGATCACAGAGCATTAGTAGGTTTGGTCCCTTCCCCCATCTACTCCTGCTGGTAACAATGACAGGAGGTATCTGCATAGCAGAAGGAAGAGCCTAAGAGGGGTGGCTACGTTCGGAAAGAGAAGCCCCTGTGAGCCGCCGGAAGCATTGGTGCTGACGAGCAATCGCTGGTGTCAAGAACTTTCTCAGCTCAGCACTGCAGCTGGTGGCAATAAATAGCATTCTAATAAAGGAGGATGTTCAATCCATGACATAAGCGCATACTGTTTCAACCACAAAACCTAATTTATGGGGCTGCATATGTCTGAAATGGATTTTTTCCTATACATTTATAAATAAAAATGTGAAGATTTCAATGAGGAGAAAAGATCTGCATTTTAAATCAAAATGAACTGGAAAGATCAATGAAAAGTACACTGCTTTTAAAAGTACATCATGATACATAACATCTTAAAGATGCTCTGGGTGTCACATGGAACAATTACCTCTGTCCCTAAAAAAGACAGATGTTATTTTCTATGAGAATGAATGAATGCTGTATTTATGGCACAAAGTCTTATAATGCCCCCATCTCTTAAAAAAAAGCCACAAAAAAGGTCCCCCTTGGAACTCCAGCCTTTTTGAGAAAAATATGAACAAATGCTGATGCAGGCACCACAAATAAAAACCTGTAGATTTCTAGTAACCTCCATAATGATTCTGAAGACACTGCCACAAATGATGAACAACAACTCCCCCCACCACCACCAAAAAAAAAAAAAAAGGAAAGAAACCTTCCCACATGTTAATAGCAAGGCAAAAGAACTGGGCTCATCTGACCTCTTAACTCATTGACTCTGTGTGAGTAAATAAGTTATTAGTTTTGACATAACCAGTGGTTTATTTTACCATATGCTGCTGTTCTTTGTTACACTTTCTATTCATACCACATGTTATTTCTCTTTATAATTATTGTGAAACATAGCAATTGCACATACTGTATCATATCCCACTGGGATAAACATTGTGGATGTGGTACCAGAAGAACTCGCTTTTGACGTAAAGTTTATTCCTACTGCTTTCTTTGCATGGAAAAGATTTCTGTGGAGCTTATGCAGAAAGCTAAGTCTGTGCTTAAATGAGTATGGAGGAAATTTGAATAGCATTTTATCGAGGACCTCAAAATGCCAATTTGTTTTCTACTGTGAGGTGTATATATGAGACTGTGAAAGGGATAACTGGCTAATCTTTTAAGAAATTACTCAAGATAAAACCCCCTTGTACTAGAAGGCAAAATATAGCATTCACTCTGCTGGTCTTTGAATTCATACTCTCATACTATGTCTTTTTAAGTGTTTATTAATAACATATTTTCACTTTCGAAAGAAAGGATACTACAGGCCTAGATATCAATGAACATCACCAATATTTTCTTTAAGATTATGTTGACTTTGAAACTCATTACTGTATGGTAAGGTGGCAGTGAGGTCTTATCCTACTCATCATTGGCAAATTAAGATTTGAATTACAATATAAAGACTCGAATTGTAATGGAAATATGTATATATTTTTAAAATTTTATCCTGTAGTGGTAAGTCACGGTACAAACTTGTGGAGGATTGTTCTTAAAGCTTTGTGTGATATAGTCAGGAATGACTATAAAATAAAATGAAGGACCTGGCTTCATATAAAGCAGAATGAGAAAAACACTTTAGAAAATCAATGGGCCTTACAGCAACTAAAAAGATTTTGTTTGAATGTGTCCCCTAAACAAGTGTTTGAAACTAGATTGTTCCAAAGAAATTGCATTTCAACCTGATAAAGATATGAATTCAATGGTTTCTAGGGAATTCTAGTCAGATGTCATCAGGGTATGCTTAAGAAGCTAAAGACCAGAAATGAATTAACTTAAATGTCTCTCAGGCTGCATATGGATAGGAATCTATACACCAGTTGTGTACATGAAGCTGAGAGTTTCAAGTCAAAGTGGGAGAGTGGAATTAGGATTTTTAAATTACTTGCATATATGGACTTTCTTCAACACAGCATGAAATAAAAGTTAATCTAATTTTTCAGAGTTGCATAGAAGTGCATATGGAGAACATTAGGGTTTCCACCTTTGACATTGGTAAATGTTGGATATTCTCTCATTTCTTACAAATATTGGCTCAGGGCTGACCCCATTTCCCACATGTGTACGGTTTTAATGACAATGGTGATAAAAGATTTCTCATCTAAAAGTCCTGCACATCAGTGAGCTTACACTGTCCTGAGATGGATAGGAGTATGTCTTCACATTCAAATGTGGATTTGGCCTCTTTGATTACCAGGAATATTACTTAGCAGGAAGCCAAAACTTTGAAGAGACATTTTGAAGATCATAAGAAAAAAAGACCAACAAAATTCAATTTGTAGAGCACCTATATTCCAGTTAGGCTTCAGAATTATGTGAAGTTGGTTCTGCTTTGAAAAATACAAATTTATTATGAATTTTCTTAATACGTCTCATCACTTTGGGTTTTGATTTCTGTTGTTAAATAATTTTTCTAATTAAGAAAAAACTTGTTCTTACAAGTTCTATCTTTTCCTGAAGGTAGATATATTTTCTATGACAGAAGACAGACTAGTGTTTGATCCATTCATTGCTGAATGAATGAAATATAATGACAGAAATTTGGAGAGTGATGTAATTCATACACCTGGTCAGTAGTAAGGTGCATGAAAGTAGACTGATTATACAAGAGTGGAATGGTGATAAATTAGGTCAAAGGATTGCCTTGAGTGATGGGACTAGATCCTTCTGGGAAGATCAGAGATATATTTTCATCAAAGTGAGTTCAACAGATTTTCATTTTTCTGACAGAGTAGATCACAGAGTTATAATGTGGTTCACCTCTCTGACGAATACATTTTAGCATGTCAGGAAGTAAGGAAAGGAAAGTCTAGATATCAACTGTTTATAGCATATTTTCCCTCATCTAGAGTAGAAAGGAAAAAGAGCTCAAATACGTAAGTGGAAATGATTCTTTTCAGGGACAAGGATATAATAACGATGGCTCCCAATTTCTAAAACCCCAGTAGGAGATATCCCTTATTGGAGATTGTTTATTCTTCAATTGTCTAACTGGTTACTGTGTTCCAAGTGGCTGCTTGTATGTCAATGTCATTTTTAGGTAATTCTTCCATTTCATTATAATGATGGGTTTGGTATGTTGAATTCTAATCAACTATAATAATGTTTAGCTAAGTTAAGACATCGGTGATGATTAAATGACATACTTTAGATAAGAAGTGTTGGTACCATAATTCGTGAAATGTTAGCCTAAAAGATAACTTTAAGATTGGTTTTCTAATAGAAAAGATACTACCTGTATGATACCAGGATGTTGAAAAAACAATGATGATGGTTCTAACATTCATAACAACTTCAACATTAAAACTTATGTTTCATAAGCAACATTAACTCTCTATTCTTTGGCATGGATATATTCCTGCCCCTAAAAGACCTATGTCTGTAATATAATGAAAACCAAAAGAGGAATGAAGGAGACATAAACTATTTGATAATTTATTTTTAAACTTTGTAGAGAGTTTTTCCCCCAATTAATAGTGCTTTATTTTTTTCCAATTACATGTAAAGATAGTCTTTAACATCCACTTTTTTTTTTTGCAGGGCAATTGGGGTTAAGTGACTTGCCCAAAGTCACATGGCTAGTAAGTGTGTCAAGTGTCTGAAGCTGGATTTAAACTCAGGTCCTCCTGACTAGAGGGTTTGTGCTCTATTCATTTCGCCATCTAGCCACCCCCAACATTCACTTTTATTAGATTTTGAGTTCCAAATTTTTTTCTCCCTCCCTCCTCTCCCCCCTCCCCAAGCAATCTGATATAGGCTATACATGTACAATCATATTAAATATATGTCCACATTAGTCGTGTTGTGAAAGAAGAATCGGAACAAAAAGGAAAAACTATGCAAAAGGAACAAAAGAGAGAAAATAGTGTGCTTTGATCTGCATTCAGATTCCATAGATTTTTCTCTGGATGTGGATATTATTTTCTATCATGAGTCATTTGGAATTGTCTTAGATTATTGTATTGCTGAGAAGAGCTAAGTCTATCAGAGTTGGTCATTGAACAGTGTTGCTATTACTGTGTACAATGCTCTCCTTCACCTAGCATCAGTTCATGTAAGTCTTTCCAGGTTTTTCTGAAATGTGCCCACTTATCATTTCTTATAGCACACTGGCATTCCATTACATTCTTATACTACAACTTGGTCAGTCATTCCCTAATTGATGGGCATCCCCTCAATTTCCAGTTCTTGGCCACCACAAAAAGAGCTGGTATAAATATTTGTATACATGTGGGTCCTTTCCCCTTTTTAATGGTCTCTTTTAATATAGACCTAATAGGGGTATTGCTGGATCAAAGGTCATGCACATTTTTATAGCCCTTTGGGCAAAGCTCCAAATTGCTCTTCAGAATGGTTGGATCAGTTCACAACTCCACAAGCAATGTATTAGTGTCCCAGTTTTCCTACATCTTCTCCAACATTTATCATTTTCCTGTTTTGTTACATTAGTCAATCTGATATGTGTGATGTGGTAACTCAGATTTGTTTTGATTTGCACTTCTCTAATCAATAGTGATTTAGAGCATTTTTCATATAACTATAGATAGCTTTAATTTCTTAATCTGATAACTGCCTGTTCATATCCTTTGACCATTTATCAATTGGGGAACGACTTGTATTCTTAGAGTTTTTACTCAGTTCTCTTTATGTTTGAGAAATAAAGCCTTTATCAGAAGTACTTGCAATAAAAGTTGTTTCCTAACTTTCTGCTTTCCTCCTAATTTTAATTGCATTGACCTTGTGCAAAACCTTTTTAAGTTCATGTAATCAAAGTCATCCATTTTGCATTTCATAATGTGCTCTATCCCTTGTTTGGTCATAAATTCTTCCCTTCTCCATATTTCTGACAGGTAAACTATTCTCTGCCCTCCTAATTTGTTTATGTTATCACGCTTTATGTCTAAAACATGTATCCATTTTGACCTTGTCTTGTTATATGGTGTAAAATGTTGATCTATGCCTAGTTTCTGCCATCCTATTTCCCAGTTTTCTCACTAGACCAACTATTCAATGTTTGGTAGCATATGATGCAATCTCCTTCCCTGGATGACAAACTCATAGATTAAAAATTTACCTTCTAATATGTATACTAGTGACTTGAGGAATATCTTTTCCACTCATAGTCCAATGAATTATTGACAACTCACTTTACTTTTGGAAATTAGTTACAGATTTGACCAAGATTGAAAGGGGAGTAGGGAGCCAAGGTACAATATGTAAATATCCTTAAATGGCCTATTACAGAAAGTTCTCTGCTTCCTTCCCTCTACTACTACCGTCATATACCTTCCATTTCTTATCTTTAGGAATTTCCTCTGCTCTAGTGTTCTCGAGCAGATGCCACTTGGCACCTTTTAACCCTTTGCATGCTGAGTCTCTGGACACTATAGTAGGAGTAAGTATAAAGGCTAAAAAAAACCCTTTCATTCTGTTTCACCACAGTACAGATTTTTGTGGCTTTGCCAAAAGAGAGTCATCATTGTTCTTTGGTGTCTTGAGCCAACATAGGCAATGATTAATTGGAAGCATAGGAGGTAGTGTGGTATAATGGTTTGGGCACTGAATTTGGAGTAAGGAAGACCTGGGTTCCAATTCTGTCTAAAGCACCATCTGTATGGTGGAGACAAATCACTTAATTCTATGTGACTCCGTTCTCTCGACTCTAAAATGAAGGGATTGGAATCAATAGTCTGAAAGATCTCTTCCCGCTCTGAATCTATAATCCTCTCAGTCTTTTGGTTATTGTTTGCTTCAATATCAGACATAAATCCAGGTATGGTAAGGCTGATTTCATCTGAATCATGAATGTAGAATAGATTTTTTTAAAAGCAAAAAAGATGTTTAACCAAAGAGGTTTATTTTTTACCATCTGGAGAACTGTTAGTGCTGAAGCTTACAAAATCCAACTCAGAAAATTCAAATATAGTATGATAGGGCCATTAATACACTGAATGTTTCCAATACAAAATATTATGTTGCTCCTAGCAACAAATTAGTGAATACCCAATCATAGCTGGCCTTGAAAATACATCAAAATAGGCTGCACTGTACCTAAGAGAGCGTCTTCTTTATGTTATGATTGCTTTCCAAGATTTATTACATTATGATAAACGATCATGTACGTTGTTTTGACAATCAGAGAATTTATGAATGAGAGGCTGATTTGCCTGCAGTGATGAACTGAATTGTAAAAGAAGCATTAGCAATGATGATACCATTTAAAATTTGTTTAAGAATTGGGTTACAGTTTTGCTTTCTTTTTAATCAGGAGCAAAAAAGCAGCCAAAGAGCATTTATTTTCAAGTAACAAGAATCTGACAGCTCTCATTAAGAAAACTCACAAATCCAAAGTCATAGACTGGTGCTGTATAATATTTACATGACCTCCCAGCTCTACAGTATCAGGATTTCAAACGTATTTTTAACTTTGTACATGGGATGGAGCCGGTGGGAGGGTGGGGAGGGTGTGTGTGTATGTGTGTGTGTGTGTGTGTGTGTGTGTGTGTGTGCAACTACATTTTTACTACTAACCGTTCCTAAGTTTAGTTAGTGATGGAGAGAGTTTTTACAGGTTATGGGCCAATAAGGGAAATGTGTAGCAAATAGTATTCCCCGTTCCATAAAGCAACCTTAAAATGACTTCTTGATTTACTTGAACAAAAGATAAAGATAAAACAGAAAGATCGGCTGATTTTCTCTATTCACATGAAAAAAAAATCACTGCATTGGAGCAAGTTGCCTGTTGAAGGAAAAGGAATACGTAGAAGTCCAAAGGAGAGCGATTTAAACCAAATATCTTAGTGGGCACTCACTGAAATTTGTCATTTTATCCACTTATATGCATACAATAGATGGTTGCCTGGAATCTGTTTAAATCTGTCTTTTGGTTGAGTGGCAAAGTGTTCTTATTTATTGGAGCTTCTCATTCCCTCCCTTCCCAAGTTCTTATAACAAGTTATAGCCATTTTTACTTTCTTAAGATTAAAAATCCAACACATAAGCAACCTTTCAAGTCCATTGTTGTGTCAGGTATATTCAGTATACTGAAGGGTTGGCATTTATTTTTATCAATGGCATTCAATCTTAATGATTTAAGCAAAACAAAATGCCTAAATATACTTTTTCTCCAGTTGTCTAGGTAATTTAGTGTAAGAATGGACGGTTTTCACCTACCTCTTCCTATTCCCTCCCCAATTATTAATAATTTTATTAATAAATACTCAATGGTCCGATTTCTTAGCTGTGGGTACTTCTTTTACTTATGCAGATGGCGTCATACAGATGACTTTGTAGCTGTTCTTCAAGAGCTGCTAGGGCTACCCTTGTGACTGACCTGTCAATGACTTCTCTAAACCCAGCTAGGCTGATTCAAGGGCATGTGACAGATACAGAGTCCAGTGTTAGGTCCATATGTGAAACCTTTCTGTACTCCCCTAGTGTATACTTCTCAAACTCAGGACCACTCCAATGGCATGTAGGTATCAAGGCTGAACTTTCTACAGAGATTTATCAATGATAATAAAAATAATTATGAACATAGCATTTTATATTGTTGATTTTTCTTCTTGACAAGAAGCTTCCTGAGGGAAGGAGTTTAGTAGTTCTCTTCACTTATGCAGGTAGCAATTCTTTAATGCTATCTAATCCTATGCAATTCTTATCTGTATTTTTTTTCTTCTTGTCTATATTATTGTTCAGTTCTTTAGCCTGCACTCTTCCTATCTTTCTAATCTCCTAATTACTCCTTTCCATGTATGCTACAGTCCAGTAACAATGGCCTTCTTGAGGTATCCTGGACTCAGTACTTTGACTGACTGACCTGGGGGCTTAGAATTCTGTTCTTCCTCATTGCCACTTCCAGGATTTTCTCACTTTTTTCAAGACTTGGCCTAAATCCTCTGCAAAGAGGCCTTTCCAGGTGGCCTTTCTCCCCATCCAATTCTTTCTGAGATTATATCGCAGTTACAACGAACATATCTTTTATGTGTATAGTCGTTTGCATATTTCCTTCCCTATTAGAACATGGATTCCTTGGAGACAGGAGATCGTGATTTTGTCTTTCTTTATATCCCCAAAGCTTAGCCCAATGTCTGTCACATAGTAAGCACTATGCTCCCTTATTGATTGATTGACCAACTGACTGATTAAAACATTCCTCTGGTCTTTATAATATCTAAGATGCGACATTATTGGATGTGGGTTTTTGTCTGTTGTCTTTCATTCTCATTACATGTTCAGTACACATCCTTTTCTGGCCACACATACCCTTGAACATTGTTTTCAGTATTTCTCAGGCCTACGTATTCCATGCTTACTTATACCCACAATGTGTCTTTCTATTGCTCTTTGGTACCTACATAATGAGGATGACGACTAATATTTTTTTCTCTCCCTGGAGTGCTATAACACTGGTGAGTACTAAGTCTCCTCCAGTCTCTGTATTCTGGATGTTACAGGAAGCAGACCTATGAAATTTTAATAACTCTGCCCAAGTGGCCTCATAGGGCTGGTGTAGTAGCTAGATGGTATAGCAGATCGAGCACTGGGTTTGGAGCCAAGAAAATCCAAGTTCAAATATGGCCTCAGACACTTACAAGCTGTATGATCCTGGGTAAGTCACTTAACCCTGTTTGCCTCAGTTCCTCATCTGTTAAAAAAGGGGACATTGGAAGGGAATGTCAAGCCACTCCAGAATATTTGCCAAGGAGATGCAAAGTGGGATGTGACTGAACAACTACTACAACAAATCTCTTCCACCCCATCCTAGCACTCCTGAGCATATCTGATGCATGTAGGAGACATGTTGACCAGATGTTAAGTGGAAAATGAAGGAAAAATTATTGGAGGCTGGAGCACAAAGATTTTCTGAAGGAGCTCAGTCTTGAGGGTTAGAATTCAAATAGTGAGAGGAAGTTATTGTGGTCAGCAGGAATGAGGTCAGCAAAAGCAAAAATTAATGATTTCTGAGACAAGAAAGTATAAAGCATGCCCAGTATACAAGGAGCCAAATAGATTGACTGAAATGGGAACTGTATAAAATAGTGAAAAACAAGTGAATAGTGAATTTTCACAATAGTGAAAAACAGAAACAACAGAAATGGGGCAGCTAGGTAGAACAGTAAATACAGCACTGTCTGTGGAGTCAGGAGGCCCTGAGTTCAAATCCAGCCTCAGATACTTGACACACTAAGTATGAGACTTCGGGCAAGTCACTTAACCCCAATTGCCCTGCCTTCCCCCCTCCAAAAAAAAAACAAACAAAAAACCAAACAACTATTGATCACTATGGTAAGGCTTAATTTTAATATTTTTGTCAGCGGGGAGGCCACTGAGCAGGGAGAAGTAAATATCTTTTCTATGAACTAATAAATCTATCAATTCATAGAATATTAATGAGAAGCACCCTTTTCAAAGATTTAGAAACAGCATTCTGACACAATCAAAACTATTTTGGCTCTTTTTAAAAAATCTAATCACCACTTATTTATTTAGCTTCTATTATGTGGATGGCATAATTCTTTGAGCAGTGGAGGGTATGGGATACAAGAGAGTGTAAGACATTTTGCCTAGGCCACCAAGAATTTTATCTGATTCATTACCTTTCTTCCATGCCCTAAATGTGAGTGTCCTCCAAGATTCTGTCCTCTCCCCTTCCCTTCTCTATACTTTCCCCCCTCATCTATTCCTACATCTTCAGTTATTACTTCTATGCACATAACTCCCAAATACATCAAGCCCCACCCTTTTCCTTGAATTGCAGCCCTGCATCTTAATTTCCCAGGATGATAAGATATAAGATATATGAGATCCCAAGATGATAAGGTATATTCCAAACTGAACACAAAACCTTTCTTGGGCTTATGTCTCCTCCACCTTTCCTGTCTCTGGTGGGATTCCCAACATGCCCCCTTCCCTCTCCAAGTTACTCAGTATCATCTTTGACTCTCCTCTTTCCCTCAGCCCCTCACCCCATCTGATCAGATATGAAGTCCTATTGATGCTCCCTTTACAAATAGTATCTCAAGTATCTGTTGTCTCGTCTCAACATATCTTCTCAATTCAAAGTGCTGGTGTATCACATCTCACTGGGACTATTGTAAGATATTTCTACCTGCTTCTTGTCTCTTCCCTCTTGATGCTTTATGAAGTTTTCAGTGTAATCTTCCATGCACTAGCATGGGCTTTAAGAACTTGTATGACCTGATCAGGCTTCAGAACAAGACATTTGTAGAGATTTGTCAATGGTAATAGAAAATAATTATGAATATATCATTTTATGTTGATTTTTCTTCATGTTTTTATTAAGCACCTACTACTATGTGTCAGGCACTACGCTAAGCTTTGAGGATACAAAGATAGGCAAAAAAGGCTTTTCCTGATGAGGTGGGTTGGGGGGAATCATGATTAAATCCCTTCACTCTCTTTCCACTATCTAGAAGAAGAAATAGAAACACTTCAGCGTGGCATTTAGGGTCGCTCCATAGTTCTGACTGACTCTAAACCACCTTTCCAGACTTATTTTTTCTCCAGTTTAATTCACATACTGTAAACTCCAACCAAATGATACTATTGGAAATGGTCTCTAATGTCATCTCATACCTCATTCCCTCATCTAAACATTCTAATGGAATTCACTCTCTCTTCATCTCTACCAGGAATCCTCTTCTTTCTTTCTTTTTTAAAATTAATTAATTAAATTTTAGTTTTCAACATTCACTTCTATAAGATTCTGAATTTTAAATTTTCTTCCCCCTCACCAAGACAGCATACAACCTGGTATAGACTCTACTTATAAATTCATACAAAATACATTTTCACATTAGTTATGATATAAAGAAGAATTAGAACTAATGGGAGGAACCATGAGAAGGAAGAAACAAAACAAAACAACAAAAGGCGAGCAAATAGTATGCTTCCATCTGCATTCAGACTCCAAAGATCTTTCTCTGGATGTGGATAGCATTTTCCATTGGAGTCTTTTGGAATTGTCTAAGAAGAGCTAAGTTAATCAAAGTCAGTTATTGCATAATGTAACTGTTACCATGTACAATTTCACTCAGTATCAGTTTGTATAAGTCTTTCCAAGTTTTTCTGAAGTCCTACTGCTCATTATTTCTTATAGTACACTAGTATTCCATTACATTCATATACCACAACTTGTTCAGCCATTCTCCAATTGATGGGCATCTCCTCAATTTCCAATTCCTGGTCACAACAAAAGGAGCTGGTATAAACATTTTTGTACATGTGGTTCCTTCTGCCTTTTTAATGATCTCTTTGGGATACAGACTTAGAAGTGGTATTGTTAAATCAAAGGTTATGCACGGTGTTATAGCCCTTTGGGTATAGTTTCAAATTGTTCTTTAGAATGGTTGGATTAGTTCACAACTCCATCAACAATGCATCAGTGCTCCAATTTTCCCACATCTTCTCCAACATCTATCATTTTCCTGTTTTGTCATGTTAGCCAATCCGATAGGTGTGATGTGGTACCTCAGAATTGTTTTGATTTGCATTTCTCTAATCAATAGTGATTGAGAATATTTTTAACATTTTTTTTGTCATTTTGGAGGGGAGAAGACAGGGCAATTGGGTTTAAGTGACTTGCCCAAGGTCATACAGCTAGTAAGTGTTAAGTGGCTGAGGCCGTATTTGAACTCAGGTCCTCCATACTCTGGGCCAGTGTTTTATTCACTACACACACACACACACACACACACACACACACACACACACACACACACACATATAATTGTGGTAGTCCTCTTGCTAGGCTATGAGCTTTTTCTCAGAGTAGGACCTGGGTCTTTTTTAATATAACAATACTTATTAGAGTGATGTGTACATAATAGGTGCTTAATAAGTGATTGTTGTTAGTTGGGGGATAAACATATGAAAAGTTAACTAACAATGTAGGCAATGTGCAGAATGAGCGCCATAGGAGATCAGAGAAGAAGGTGAGACCACTGTTTGTTCTTGGGGTTAAAAGATGCTTCACAGGAAACTTCCTGAAGTTTTCATTTCCTTTCTCTCCATTATTGGAGGGGAAAACTTTAGACCAGAAGTTCTTAACCTTTTTCATATTATGGACCACTTTGGCAGTGGTGCAGCTTATGGACCCCTTCTCAAAATATTTTAAGTGCATAAAATAAAACATATGGGATTACAAAGGAAACAAGTTATATTGACATACAGTTATCAAAATATTTTTTAAAAATAACTCCTTGGATCTCAAGTTAGGAACACCTGTATTTGGAGCATTCCAACCTGCACAGATAAGCATCTGATTACAGACTACTGATCTACTCCCTAGGTAGAACTGTAAAGTGTCCTAAAAATGTCTTTAAAACACTTGAAAACCATAGATTTTTAATATTAACTTAATAATTACATTAATTTACTTGCACATCCTTTGGGAAGGAGTCATAGGATCATATATTTAGAAGTGGAAGAATCTTAAAAGTTATCAAATTCAATCTTTTCATTTTATAAATGAGGAAACTAAGGCCCCAAGTGATTTGCTGAGGATCATGCAGCTAGTAAACATCTGAGGCAAGATTTGAATCCAGATTTCCCTCACCCCAAATATAGCATTCTATTAACTACTCAACATGACTGAACGGAGGCATCTAATTAATCTTAAACCCAGACATAAATCTCTTCTACAACATGCTCAACTAGTCACCATCTACTCCTTACTTGAAGACTTCTAGCATAGTTTCATATTTTCATATTTTGGAAGCAAAATACTGCTGACATTAACATTTATCCCAGGATTCTAAAGAAAATAGTTTGGAAACTACTATCCTAAAGCAGTTCCCTCTGAATCTTAGGGGGAAAAATGACTAATCCAATGGCCAAAAGCTATATCATCCAGAGTGCTCAGGACATTTGATGACAGCCATTTCCCCTGGCTCCATTCTCTGGGACCAAAATGCCCACACAAGGCAGGCAAGCTAACTTAAGCCAAGCAGCAAGGATCCCTGGGGTTAAAAGTCAGACCTGTGGAAAAATCTCCAGGTACCTAATTTAAGAACCCTTGGCATAGCAGCATCTTCTCTTCACCCTCAGGCCATCTACTCTGCTTTCAGTGCTGCTTTTCCTGTCCCACCCCAAGCTGTCATACATGGGATCAACCCCTGTGGAGAAGGGGCTACCACCTTCTAGCAACCAGCCTGCCATCCATAAGCAGATAAGCTCATGATACCTAGGAACAGTCACACTCCTTCGTCTTCTTTGCTTTAAACCTTTAAACCCTGTGACCATCATCCAGAGAAGCAGCCCTTGTGGAAGTATCATGGCTACTGAAGCACCAAAAATCAGAGTTCTTGTCTTCAATATTCTTGGCAGTGTCCAATAGTTCAACCTCAGAAAGGGATATGGTTTCATAAGTAGAAGTAATGTGAAAGAATATGCTTTAATATCTGTTTTGCTTTTGCATCCTAAAGACGACTGGCCCTTTTCATTTGACTGACAGTTAATAGCTCTTATATGTGTTGGCTTTCTTTATTAAAATGTGAGCTCCTACCAGCAAGGATTGTTACTTTTATGCTTCTGTTCCCATAGTACTGTGCACATAGTAAGCATTTAATAAATGCTTTTTCATTCATCCATTCATTCACATAAATCTGAAGTTCTATTCAGGGCCCTGAGTAGCAGTATTGAATTGCTGACATAGTACTTCAGCCAGTAGGCAGGATGATGTTGATTTGGTCTTGGAGTGTGAAAGACAGAATGTGTATCTCTCCTAAGTTCAGCTGTGAGTTCTTTATTGAAAGGTAGGACATAGGAGAACAATCCCAAATTCAGAGTTTCCAGAATAAAATGTACTTATGTCATTCCAGTGAAAGGTACCATCCTTTTCTAGAAAATAAGTGAGTAGCTAATTAGTTTTTAGTGATACATTTTGTTTTGACACACCAGTCACTTCCCAGTAAACAAACCCCTATAATGCCTTGGGCGGGGGCGGGGGGGAACTGTTAATCAAAACTGCCTGAAAAATAATTGTAACTGATGGGTACATGTAAATTTCCATTTTGGTAGTTTACCTTAAGAGAGAATTTTCAGTTTTTAATGGAGCCTTGTTGGTTCTTTGTCACTGTGATTTTCTTTTCTAGATGTTTGGTAACCACCCCTTTAATAATATATTCCAATATTTTTCAGAGAATCAGATAAACTTCAATGGCCCATGGCTTGCTGACTCCATCCTCTCACTTAAAAAAAAAAAAGATGACATTTGCCCTTCTCCAATTCTGTTGTTCTATATGATCTTTCAAGCAACACTTAACAGGGGCTCAGCCATCACTTTTGCTGGCGATTTCAATATTTTGAGATAGAGTTCTTTTAGATCTGGTGATCAGAACCTCTTCAAGGACCACTAGGTGCCGTTCTGCTATCTTCCACGTGTATTAAGTTTCAAATCCCAATTAGTCATTTTTGATCTTTTCTTTCCAGTCCAAATATCATCTCCTTGGCAGAAAATAACAGAAACCAAATAAACGCAGAGCAGCTCCATATACTTACTCTTTATCAATTTCTATCATTGCTTTGTTCACCATGACCAGCAATCCTGTTTCTTTTCTGTCTCCTTTTCCACTAAAATAAACAGGTGAAAATAAACAAAGTTTATTGTCGTCCTCGTCTGGCAGCTTCAGTATCTCTGACAGTATTCTTACATTACAATATTGACCCTCCAGTATCTGCCTTTGATTCCATTTTTGATGCATGCTTTTGAAAAATTTAATCGTTTGCTTTATTTTCTATGTCTCTACATCTGAGACCATTTCGATTTTGTTCCTCCTCAGAATCTTTGTGTCTTCAGGCTTTCATATTTGAGAACTTTCCATCCCTTCTAGATCAATTTATTTACTATAGAAGTAGATTAACTAACTATAGATTTATTGTAGAGGAAAATGAGGTGTTACAGTGGATAGAGTATTAAAAGAAACTTAGCATCAGGAAGACCCAAGTTTGGATCCTACCTCAGGAATTTACTAGTCATATAATTGGACAAATTATTTAAACTTTCTCAGCCTCAGTTACCTCATCTGTAAAATGGGAATAGTAACACCAGCAACCTAAGATTGTTATAAAATAACATATATAAAGCCCTTTATAAGCCTTAACATGCTACAAAATTGCTAGTTTTTACTATAGAATTTTAGTTCATGGAGTCTAGCTTCTCTTTGTTTGAATACTTTGAAAACTGGGTAGATGTCAAAAACATGCTCAGTTATCTTCTTCTCAATCACAAATTCTAAGTGGGAGTGATTACTTCACAAGGTTTCCATCACTTCTTCCTTAATAACTAGTTTTTACTTATTATTGACAATCTTCTTCCAGAACCAAATCCTCTTGTTGATTTGTCAGTCTTCTGAAGGATGAAATAATAATTAAAGCAAGTCAAGAAATGACTCTGCTGTTATCTGTTATCTACATTATACTTATTCACTTCATGCTTGTTCTATATATACATATATACTTGTCATAGACATATAGGTAGAAAAATAGATATATAGATAGAAAAATAGATAGATAGATAGATAGATATAGTTATATTTATTTTCTCCATCAGAATTTAAGGTCCTTATGAGTAGAGATTATTTCACTATTTTATTTGTATCCTGAGTGCCCAGTATTGGGCCTGGCACATAGTAGGTGTTTAATAAATGCATGTTGATGGATCAGTTGAAAAAAATTATGAGACAATCTTTAGCACAAGTCTGGATAACTGAAGTTCTCCATTCATACTGTCCCATACCTCTGTGTCAAATTTGTGCTGTTTCCCAAACTCCTCATCAACTGCCTTTTTCTTTTTACTTTGATATTAAGTATAAATGTTCCAGAAGGTCCCATGTACAAATTGTTTTTAAAAGTTAATAGCAAAAGTTTAGATACAACTATGAAGCTGTATTTGGCACTGAAACATTGTAAATGTGACTCAAACTGGTTTCTTTTATTAACAACATGGAGGTGTTTCTAATATGTGAATATTGTATTTGCCATTTGTTTCTCAACCATAGAGAAGCAACATGGCAGAGTGGGGAGGTGGCCTACCTTGGAGACTCATCTTTATGTCAAGTTGTTATATGTGTACCTATCTCTCATGCCTACTCTCTCCTCCCCTTTCAATTCTCTTTCCAAAAACAGTAAATCAAACCACCCCTACCAAGACACGCTTACTGGACACAATTTCCCTATATGTGTGGTCTTCCCCTATTGAAATGTAAGTTTATTGAGGGCAGGCACTTGTCTACTTATTTGTGTTTATATGCTGAAGTTTTAACAGAATTCTTGACTATATTAGTGCTTAGTAAATCCTTTTCCACTTATTCCTTCATTCATTTATATGTCTGTATCTACATATCTATACTTATATCTTCCAATTTGATGACAGTTTTTTGAATTGACTTTCTGTGAATTTAACAGTGCTGAATTAGTGCTATATGAGATCAGACTAAAAGTACTAAGCCTTTTAAATCTGAAAATATAAAGTTTTGGTTTGGCTACTTATAATTCCAAATCCATAAAATTGTGAGGGTTAGAGATAAAGTCTACTTGGATAAGAATAAGAGGACATTCCAGCATGGAACATGAAAACAATAAATTTGAGGTTAGTGTGGTGTAGTAGAAACAACCATGGACTATTAATCAGCAGACCTGGTTTTAAGTCCTGGATCCTTCACTAACTCACTCTGAAAGCTTGGACAAGTCATATGATTCCCCTAAGCCAAAATCTGCCCATCTGTAAAATGAGTAAATTAAATTAGATGATCTCTTAGGTTTCTTCCAACTTTGAGAATCTCTGATTGTTTGGCAAATAAGAGGAAATACTATGCCATAGGAAATAAATGCATGGAATTTGTCACCCCAACCCAAAATGGTAGAGGTATTAAAAGCAAAAAAAAGTTTAAATTTAATAATGAATGATAGAGCCACAGTGGCTTATCAAGATGAACTTATACAGACTTCATCTCTCTTTAACACTCCTAAGTGCTGAGGTTGACATCATGGAAAACAAGCTCATCTTCTCCATTAGTGTCCGTCTCAGAGACAAAATGCTAGTCTGGATAGATCATAGATCTCAATTTTCCACGGAAAAGCTGGGTCCAGTCACTGCTGCCAACAAGTGGGTGAGGCAGTATGAATTTCAAGTCATAGTCTTTTACTCATGAATTCATTTGTACTGATTAGGAAAAGATTGTGGGTGAATGGGTATTCACAAGTTCCAGCAAGCTACCATCATTTAGCAGGATATCAGCCCATGAGTGAAGGCTCTTAGGAGTGAAGAGGGTAGAGGTCAAAAGTACAAAAGAAAGGAGTGGACCAGGAATTGTTTGTTTGTTTTTCCAACTAACTGAACATGGGTTCTGGAGACATGGGACTTTGCTGGGGTTGGGATGGGTTCTGAGGAACTTGTGAGCAGCCAAGAGACTCTTTGTTTGCTCACGGTTCTCTGCCAGCCATCTGCTTTCTAAGCCCGCTTCGCCCACGCAAAGCTGGCATGCTAATGAGCATCAGCTGACGCTGGCAGAGAGAGTATGAAAATTTCTATGCTCTTTTGCACTTTGTGTTTACCTAATAAAACTCATTTACAGTAACATAGGATCTATCTTCCAGTAATTTATTTGCAAAAATGGAGATGATAATATCTACTGACCTCATGAGAATCAGGTAAGGATTAATTCAATCAAACTGCTTAAAGAAACTAGGGGTCAGGGAGGGGAAATAGCCTGTCTGTAGCAGAACTACAGAAGGTCCAGGCTGGAACCCAGGAGTCTTGTCCTGATGATGGGTCACCTTGACTGAGTTGTGTCAAGAACAGAACAAACTTGAAATTCAACTGAAGTCACAATTAACTTGTCATAATATTAGATGATGCAATAGAATCTGGACCCAATTCATTCCAGCAAGTGCTGACACTCAGCAGTTAGTTTCACAAATTGTTTTAAAACCTTATGATGTAGTTTCACTACACAAACAGATTTAAAATAACAGTAGATGTGAGTCTGCTCAGAATTTTGTACTATGGTAATGAAGTAGACCTCGCTATAATTCTATTTGTCTGTCCCAGATAAAGATTTGTTTTTTCCCCATCCTTTGACTGACCATGCAATGGAAGGTCTACAAAGGTCCAGATTGCAATTTAAAAAAATATTACAAATTCATTCTGGGAGTATGACCAGATCATGTGCTTAACTCACATAACTTGTATAATAGGGGTACAATTCCTGACTTTGCCTCCATGAGGATTAAAGTAGATCCACTTTTTAATCTCTCAGTGTATTTTCTGTAACTCTGTGTCAATTATTTAGAAAAATGATTCTCAAACTTTTTCATCTCATGACCCCTTTATACTTTTAAAAATTATTGAGGCAACCCTCCCACCCTCTCAAGAGCTTTTGTTTATGTGGATTTTATCTATCAATATTTGCTATATTAGAAAGTAAAATGTCTTAGTATGATTATGAAAAGAGTTTCATCATGGACCCTCTGGAAAGGTCTTGGAGGCCCTCCAGAAGTACCCAGAACATACTTTGAGAACTTCTGATCTAAACTGGTGGTTTTCTATGTGAGAATTGTTTCAACAGGGCACATTACCTACCTCTCAAACTTGGGAGTCCACGTGCCCCATTAAAAAAAATTAACACAAAGTCTCACTTGAATTAGTGTTTCTTTTGGCAAAGAACTAATAGGATGCTATCTGATTTGTGAGAAATGTCACAAGTAAATTATTGATTTATACTAGAAATAAAAGCTTATGTAATGCCATTTTATAATCTTTCTGAAAGTGTAGGTAGAACTGGGAATACCCTCACGTACAAACATTTTTTCCCAGACTATAGTTTGGAAATCAACTGGTCTATGTGATATCTGAGGAAGTATAGGTATAAATTCACAATTACTTGTGTATATTTATGCTACTGCTTATATGGTTTGGGCTATGTTCACAGACAAGCTTACCTGAGCTGCAACCAGTTTTAAATCAAAGACTTTGAAATCTAGAATTGCACAAAAATAAAAATATGTAAGAATATAAGCTCTGTGAAAGCAAGAACTTTTGATTTTGTCTTGGTATCCCTAAGGCCTAGAATACTGCCTTCCTCAGAGGGGAGGGTCAATAAATGCTTGTTGAATAAACCATGGGGGGGGGGTCACAGCTAGGTGGTACAGTGAATGGAGCACCAGCCCTGAAGTCAGGAGGACCTGAGTTCGAATCCAGCCTCAGACACTTGACACTTACTAGCTGTGTGACCTTGGGCAAGTCACTTAACTCCAATTACCCTGCCTTCTCCCTCCAAAAAAAAAAAATAAACTGTAGGCTTATTGAGGTAGCATAATACTTGGGGAAATCCTGAAATTTTAAATCAGAGTATCTGATTTAAATCAGCGTAATCCCACCTCAAACACTACTTTGTGTGATAGTGTACTGGTTACATAAACTCTCTGGGACTTAGAGCCTTCTGTAAAGTGAAGGAGCTGGACTAGATGAACTCTAAGGTTCATTTGAGGTCTAAATCTATGATTGATTCTATAAGTTGAATGGGTGATATGGGCTGTAGTGAATCTGAAAAGATTTAGCCAGTCTGACCCCTACACCTCACATCCCATCAAGACAAATTGGTTTCTGGTGCTTAGGGTCAACCCATCAAACAAAATTCTTATCTTCTTTTCTCCTCCCTTTCTTGGTCCTTTTTGGGGATTAAAATGATCTATGACTAAGAACTAAAGGCAGGTTTTAGTTTTTAAAAGTCCCCCTCCTCCACCTGTACCTCATTAGTGCTTTTGCCCAGGCCGCATGAAATCACTGAAAGGGATGGATCAATTGCAAAATTCTCCCCACTGCTACAGAACAAATTGGGCAGAGTTCCATTAAAATACTTGGCCAAGCTATTTCAGTTCTACTGATACTCACGTTCAAATGACCCAGCTGTTCCTATTTGGTCCTTATAGAGACAGGGTCTCTGGGTATGATCTTCCAAGTAGTTTCAAGTCCAGTGTAATTAACATGCTGGGCTGAATTTTCATTCAGACTCTTCTGGTTGAAACAACAGTCTTCTTTCCTTAGGTAATCAAAGGGGCCTTTGTGCTCCCATTTCTATCACTGGGCAAGGGACCCCCCCTACTACCAACCAGTACAACAAATACTCTATCATTAGACACCATTCAGGCCATGTTGCACCCTGTCATACATTTAATGTCTGGAAATCTAAATGTAAAACCTAGACTCCCTTTGAAAATGATTTATTTGAACAGATCATTTGGAAACAGAAATGTGATAACTCTGTCCTTTACTTATAGTGAATTTCTAATATATACATTTACAGATATGCCTGCATATCTCTATACATATATAAAGTTCGTATAAGAAATAGATTGTTTAAAAAGGGCACCTACATTCCTTTCTTATTTAGATGAAATTCAGTATAGATGTGATTGTCAATAATTTGGGGTTATTTGAGATGTTTGGGGATATTATTAATAGTTTATATTCATTTATTTGAGGAATCAATTACAAACATAAAGGTTTTCTGTTTATACCACTTGCTAAATTAAGGGATGAAAAGTCATTTTCTTTGCCACATAAAATTTAGATTATTTCCATGTATCTGGATTAAACAACTCCCACCCAGTTGTAAATTCTGTATATATATATATATATTTGCAAGAGGCATTCTTGTTGGCTGAAGTGGAGGAAGGAAATAAAGAGGAATAATTGCCTTCTTTAGTCGTGACCTTACACAGGTCACTTGGCCTCTTATATCACTGTTTTCTTATCTATTAAATGGAGAGAGTAATACCTATTCCCCAAGTCTTCAGGAAGTATTTGATACTATCCAGAGATATGAGAAATCTGTATGAGAAAATGGAAAGCTTTGAAAACTATAATATATTGTGCAAATAACAGGTATTATTGTGATTATTATGTGAATTATAAAAACTAAAAGTAAGTGGATCTGAGTAGAGCACCAGCCCTGGAGGCAGAAGGACCTGAGATCGGATCTGGCCTCAGACACTTAACACACACACAAATAAAAAAAACCTAGCCATGTGGCCTTGGGCAAGTTACTTAACTCCATTTGCCCTCCAAAAACAAAACAAAACAAAACAAAACAAGAAGTGGATCAATATCATCTATATCTCAAAACTTGAATAATTTTCTGGATTTCTCTACCTCCTTTCCAAGTACCTTGCCACTCTGTCAGAACCTCTGTCCAGAGGCCAACTCCTCTGATTGGTGACTTCCTACCCAGGACCACTAATTCTTGAGGGGCCCTAGTGATGCTCCCTGATGTGACTAGACTTACTCTCTGGACTTCTCCATCTCCTACCTGGCAATCTTCCCGCACCCAGAATACTATTCTCCCCACCCCTAGCTCTCCTGACATCTTTTATGTGTTGTCTTTCTCCATTAGAATTAAACCACCTTGAGGATAGGGAATGTCTCATTTTGTTATATTTGTACTCTTAGTCATTTTTAGTCATGTCTGACTCTTCATGACCTCGTTTGGGATTTTCTTGGCAAAGATACTGGAGTGGTTTGCTGTTTCCTTTTCGAGCTCTTTCTACAAATGAGGAACTGAGGCAAACAGGGCTAAGTGACTTGCTTGGGGTCACACAGCTAATAAGAGTCAGAGTTCAGATTTCAACTCAGGAAGATGAGTTTGCCTGATTCCAGGATTGGTATTCTATCCACTTTACTATCTAGCTGCCCAGCACTGGTGGCATAGAGCAGCCTATTTGCTTCTGCTAGGAGAAAGTCAAATTAGTGAACTCATTCATAAATAGGTCTATAATGCCACTTATCTACCTCACAGGGGTGCTGTGAAGCCTAATGAATTTGTTTGCTAAGTGCTTTGATGCTTTCATATGAAAGGACACACACTTACACACACAGGGAGAGTAAGTGCAGAGTATTATTGTTACAATGATTTTCTCTTCCAGGGAGAGTCTGATTGCGCAGTCTGGCTTCACATGTCTAGGAGACTGGGCTTTGTCTACTGAACAGCCCAACATCAGTGCTTGCTCAATTATTTAAAAATTTCTCAGCACTCCTATGATCTAATGAGATTTATGTTTGGGGTTGGTTCATTGACTCAAGACACATCTTTTAAAACATACCCCAAAGAGTGTCACAATATGCTGTTCATCACCCAGAAGAACAATCCTGGAACAAATCAGTTGCTTTCCTGAATTCTTTTTTCCCCCTCCCCCAAAGATCAAATTCAAATAGTATTTTATGCTCCCTTTCACTAAATTAACAATGGCACAGAAAAGGTAATTCAATCAGCGTCAAGACACCTTTTTATATTATGACAAACCTGTGCACCTTCAGGGTGCTCATCTGCCATGGAATGGATTTCAGATGTCAATCAGATGTGTAAATACTCGTCAGTTCCTGTGTGGTGCCTGCAAAGTAGTATTTATGGCAAAGGGTAAGTAAGCACTATCAAAAGAAACAAGGCTCAGTGTCTCTGTGCTCCTCCTCTGAGAGAGGAATTTTAAACTAGACATCTGCCTGAGAAAACAGTCACCTAATCACGCCCTGACATTCAATTTGGCCTGTTTGTTCTGTCCTCATCCCTTAACCTTTAAAAGAAAGTGGTCTTTTTTCTAGACAAACTTTAAGACAACAAAGACCACCTTTCTTACTGGAATTCTGACATGAAGAAGCAGGCTGTATCTACAGGGTGGGAGAATCCATTAAGAAACCAAACTCTGGATGTAGTTAATGACACGGCTGCCCAAATAATGGAGGCAATTGCTTCTAACGATCTATGAAATTTTGTTTGTCTACCAACACATCTTTCACAGCAAGAGGAAGAAAGCAATGATGAGTTGATTGGGGAATGGCCAGACAAACTGTGGTATGTGAATATAATGGGATATTAATGTGCTGTAAGAAGTGATCTATGTGACAAATACAGAGAAGGATGGGAAGATCTGCAAACACTGAGGCAGACTGAAGTAAGTAGAGCCAAGAAAATGATATACACCATGACTGTAAAAATGCAGATGGAAAGAACCATACACCAAAAAAACAAGAGTAAATGTTACAAAATTGTAAAGATTAAGCAAGATCCTAATGACAAGATGAGAGGATACCCCCAATCCACCTTTCATTGAGGTGTTATACATTGCATGAGTTTTGGGGCTTTTTTTCAACTAAATCACTTGTGCTGACTTTTAAAATCCTTTTTTGTCTTTAAAAAATACTATTTGATATATGGGATGCCTCTCTGGGAAAGGAGTGTATGGAAAAATACTGGGGATAACTAAGATGATCTAAAAAACAAAAGAAATCAATATAAATTTATTTTTAAAAAGAAAGCAGTGATGAGATCTGACTCCCCCCACCCCCATCTCTATGGAGAGGAATTTGATTGTTGTGCAAATTGGCCATAGAAGAAATTCCATCCTAAATTTCTTCAGAAAATTTTCTTTTTTTTAATTTAATGCTCCTAAAAAGTCACCACTATCAAATCACTTTCCACCAAAAACAAAACAGAAAAACCAAAACCCAAAGCCTTTCTTTGTAACAAAGGACAGTTAAGCAAAACAAATACTGTTCATGTGTATGTGACAAGCATATAGCTCATTCCATACCTGGAATCTGTCACCAAGAGGAAGGAGGTGTTTCCTAATTGGTCAGGTGTTTCCCCCATCAGAATGTAAGCATCTTCAAGGCAAGGACTATTTCTGCTGCATTCTCGATTTCTTCTATTATGCCACATGTCTGGATCTTGAAGCCTTGATGTACGTCTGGAATTCACACATCGGAATTATACTCTACCTCTGGGGTTTCTCCTTCTGATTGGATGACTTCTTCTAGAACCTCAATTTAAAGAGAATGCAGGCCACTCATGTCTCATTCCTTGGTGGGCTGCCCTCAGGAATTTCTCTACCATGCCATCCTGTCCCTATCCTACTTTTAAAAATGTTTTTATTTATTTTTAAAGCAATTGGGGTTAAGTAACTTGCTCAAGGTTACACAGCTAGTTATTTATGTGTGGGTGCTAAGTAACTGAGGCCTGAATGATCCCGGGTCTTCCTGCCTCTGGGCTGGCACTGCCACCTATCCATCCCCATTTAAAATGTTTTTTAGCTTTTTATGTATCATTCCCCCCCCCCCCATTAGAATGTATGCTTTTGAGGGTAGGGACTGAGATTGTCTTTCTTTCTACTTTTATATATATCGCCAGATTTTAGCTTAGTGTGGTGCTTGGAACATGGTGCTTGTCAAATAAGTGTTAATTGTTTGACTGTTTCCTCAGTATTCATCACAAGACTTTGACCACACAAATCACTTAATAAATTATTTTTCATTCACTCTTCAGTTCTCTGGAGTCAAGTGGCCACTATATCTCATGCCTTATATTACTGTTTTCTTTTCATATTATTGTTGTTATTGGTTCTTCTTACTTTTCTTTGTTTTAGTTCATGCAGGTCTTCCCAAATTTCTCTGGAGCCTTCTGTAGCAGCAAGCACCCCAATATCCCCAGGGTAGCTGCCAATATAGGTTCTTAGATCTGCTTTTCAAAAGGAAAGCAACTCAAAATCAGTTAACAAGCTTACTTTAATCAAACAAACATACATTACCTAGTTCAGGGGAAAAAGGTCAGCACCCCGAACTTCAGAGTTACAGAACTTACAGATCAAACAGACAGGCTTCCAAACTGTCCTACCATTATATCAATACTAAATCACAGTTACCAGAGAGGGAAGCATCAACATCTGGGTTTTCAAAGCCGGGGGGCTCTCAACAACGGCTTCCCAGAGTCTCATCTGGTCAAATCACACAACACTTCTCAAAGTGAGCCCCAAAGCAAAGCCTCTCCTCAGGGTTTATATAGCCTTCTCCTGGCTCAGAGAATGTAACAACCTTCTGGACCCACTGCCCAATCACAAAGTATCAAGGTGTGGGCTTTCCTGAAAAACAAGCCTCCCACCACAGGCTCCAGGTGCACTTAAGCTAGGGGCAGGGAAGATCTTTAAATTTGCATTTCCATTACACCTTCATATTTTGTTGTCATTTTAAAAAATCATAGTATTTATATATTTTTTAAAAACTTTGATTTTAAAAGGAAGATAAGCAACTCAGTACATGCTGTACATGTGTAGCTATGCAAAACATTACCATAGTAGATATATTGTAAAAGACTGACTATATTTCCCTCCCTCCCATCCTACCTTCCATCTGGTCCACTCACCACCTTGATCCTGTCCCTTTTCAAAAGTGGGTGCTTCCAACTTCCCCCCCACCCTAGCCTGCCCTCCCCTCCACCACCTTCCCCCATCTCCCTCCCCCCCCACACTCCTGTAGGGTGGGACACCCTGTTTAGTATGCATGATATTCTCTCCCTGATCCAAATTCAATGAGAATAAGGTTTTACCTTTTTGCCTCCCTGTTCCTCCCCTCCCCAGCAACCACCTTCCCCTGCCTCCTCTACATGAGACAGTTCACCCCATTGTCTCTCCCCATTCCCCCTCACCACATTACTCTCTCACCTCTTAACCTCACCTTTGAAGTATCATCCCTTCCTATTAAATTCGACCTGTGCCCTCTATGTTTACCTGAAAACATATATACACACATTCACATTTGTATTCATATGTCCATATACCCTTCTTTAGCTATTTTCATACTGAGAAAAGTTTCATCAGTTACAGTTATTTCCTTGTAGGAATGTAAATAATTCAACTTTGATAAGTTCATAGTGATTTCTTTTCCCTGCTTACCTTCTCAAGAATCTCTTGCTTCTTTTATCTGAATGTCAAATTTTCTTTTCAACTCTGGTTTTTTCCTCAACAATGCTTGAAAGTCCTCTATTCCACTGAATGACCAAATTTTCCCCCGAAACATGATACTCAGTTTTGCTGGGTAAGTGATTCTTGGTTTAATCCCAGGTCCTTTGCCCCGAGGAATATCATATTCCATGCCCCTTGATCCCTCAGTGTAGAAGCTGCCAGATCCTGTGTTATCCTGATTGTGTTTCCACAATATTGAAATTGTTTCTTCCTGGCTGCTTGCAATATTCTCTCCTTGATCTGGGAATTCTGGAACCTGGCTACAATATTCCTAGGAGTTTTCTTTTTGGGATCTTTTTCAGGAGGTGATTGGTGGATTCTTTCAACCTCTATTTTGCCCTCTGGTTCTATAACATCCAGGCAATTTTCCTTGAGAATTTCTTGAAGGATGATTTCTAGATTCTTTCTTTGATCATGGCTTTCAGGTAGTCCAATAATCTTTAAATCATCTCTCCTGGATCTATTTTCCAGGTCAGTGGTTTTTCCCATGAGATATTACACATTGCCTTCTATTCTTTCATTTGTTTGGATCTGCTTAATAGCATCTTGATTTCTCATAAAGTCACTAGCTTCCATTTGCTCCAGTCTAATTCTGAAGGATTGATTCTCCTCAGTTAGCTTTTGAGATTCTTTTTCCATCTGGCAAATTAGACTTTTTAAGGCATTCTTCTCCTCATTGCCTTTTTGAGCCTCTTTTGCCATTTGAGTTAGTCTATTTTTTAAGGTGTTATTTTCCTCAGTCAGGCTGTTGACCGTCATTTCATACTTTTCTTACATCTTTCTCATTTCTCTACCCAATTAATCCCCCACTTCTCTTATCTGCTTCTTAAGGTCCTCTATGGCCTGAAACCCATTTGTATTTTCATTTGGGGCATTTGGTGTAGGATTTCTGACCTCACAGTCCTCCTCCTGTTCCATGCTTTGATCCTCTTTGCCCCCAAAATAGGAGTCTAATGTTGCATTTTTCTGTTTATTTTGTTTCCTTTGCCAAGGCATGTTGCCACTCAATTACTTGACTTTTGGGCTTGTTGCCACAGTAGGACTTTGCCACCAGCCAGGGGGATTTCCATCCCAAACGTTGGGGTTTTTTCAACTTCCGGAGGTATTATGGTGGCCTCTGTGAAGCCTCCACACACTCTAGCAAGCTGGTCACACACCCGAAGGCCTCCACCCCAGACTGCAATCCAGATCCAAGAAGGGTAAAGCAAGAGTGATTATCCCCCAGACTGATCGCCGGATCCCCCTACAGTTCACAGGCCAACAGCTGAAGCTGCAACATGGCAAAGTGGTGCAAGCTGCACCTGCTCCTCAGCAGCTTCTTGCCCCCAGGGGAAGAAGCTGATGCATTCTCCCAACCGGTCCCAAAGTCCATAGGGCATTGACCTCTCACTTTGTCCTAGGCATCTATGTGTTGATAATTCTGGAAAAGCCACAGCTGCTGGTGTTCTGGGGTCCCTCCAGCCGGCTGCTGGTCTGGCTGCCCTCGGGCTAAAACCTTGACTCATGTGGGCCTGGGTTTGGCTCCCAGAGCGCTGGGCTGGCCACTCCCTGCTGGGCTGCCGGGCTGTCCTAAGCGGGAGTTTAGCTTCTCTGTGTCATTTTGTGGGTTCTGGAGCTCCAGAGGTCGTTCAGAGTCTCCCTTTTACATAATTTTGAAGTGGTGTAGGTTGGAGCTCAACAGAAGTGCTGTTTCTACTCTGCCATCTTGACTCCGCCCCCCTTGTCATTTTTTAATGGTATAATAATTGAGTTCAATTAAACTTGGATTAAACATCTACTTTATGTACCACATTGAATAATATTTCATTATGTTTACATGCCACAGTTTGTTCAGAAATTCCCCAATAGATAGGTATCTACTTTATTTTCAGTTGCTTTTTTTCTCCCCACATCAAAGAAGACTGCTATAAATATCTTGGCATTGATGAAACTTTTTCCACCATCTTTGACCTTTTCAGGGTATATACCTAATACCAGTATTGCTGGTCAAAGGGGAAGGGGCCATTCACTTTCCTATCATAGTTTCAAACTGTTTTGTAAAATAGAATTATTCATTCATAGCTCCACCAATAGTGTAAATAACAGGATCATGAAAACTATTTTCATGTTTTATCATCTTTTCCAACTTGAGAGGTAAAATAGAATGTTTTAATTTCCATTTTTTATGAATAATTTGTAATTTAAAAAATATTTATATATTATATTTATTATAAATGAATATTTATAATTTCTTCAGTGGAGAATGACTTTGGTCTTATATATGGAGGCATTTCAAAGATAACTTACATAAGAAATCTTTATCAGACAGAAGTAATGTGAATTTTCCCCCAATGTTTGTCTTCTTAATCTAGTTACATTGATTTGGATTTTGCATAATCCAAGTTGTCTATTTAGTCTTTTGTGATCTTCTTTATTTCTCACTTGGTTATTAATTTTACCCCAAAATGTATATCTGAAAGCTACATCCTTCTCTCTTCCCCTAGGTTTTAAAATTATCTGAACATTAGGCTACTTCTCCATTAAAGCTTATTTTAGCTTTAGTCTCTAGTCTACACCTAATTTTTGCCAAATTGCTTTCTAGTTTTCCTGGTAGTTCCTGTTGAATGGGTAGTACTCCCCTCCATCATTTGAAAATTTGTCTTTTTTAGTTACTAAATTTCTCCAATTCCATTCTCAGGCATGGGTCTTTAGTACAAAGACAATTATTCAACGTCTATTAGCTGATGGTCTAATCATAATTAATTTGGGGGAGTTCTGAGACAATAAATAAAATGGGAATAACTTCTTGCTGTGGATTTCAAAAATATCATAGACCCACTCACTTCAAATCGACTCTGTTTCTCAAAGCGGGAGCACCCAGGGTAGCTTCCCAAATGATGTTCAAATTAATCTTAAAAGAGCAGTAATGGGAAATTCTAGGGCACATTTATAGTAATCATTTGTTGTTTATCCCTGCTAACAGGGCTGCAATCGTGGTTTTAAATTTCAACTTTAGGAATGGCTATGTAGGTTAGTGGATAGAGTGTTGGTCTTAGACTGAGGAAAATTTGAGTTTATATCCTATATCAGATATTTATGAACTGTGTGACCCTGGGCAAGTCACTTTAACCTTTGTGTGCCTCTGTTTCCACATTCATAAAATGAGTGGGTTGGATCAGTTAGCATAAGTTCCTTTATATATCATTCTCTATGATTTATTATCTCTGTGTGCCATAGGAAACTAACTCTCTGGGATTTACCTACTTAGACAGTGACTAGTTACATCTGGTTCCTATCTCAGAACATCCCTTGGCTGACTAAATATATCTTCCTTTATACAACCCCTTTTAGGAGATTAATAATTTCAAGCTTGATTTTCTTGTATGTGCTATTGTTGTCTGACTCTCTGTGAGCCCATTTGGGGTTTTCTTGGCAAGGATTCTGGAGTGGTTTGCCATTTCTTTGTTTAGATCATTTTAAAGATGAAGAAACCAAAGCAAACAAAGTGAAGTGATTTGTCCAGGGTCACACAGCTATCCTACATGTATATATTGAGAATGTGTGAAGTTTGAATGTGAGAACAACTCCTCAGAGATTAAGACTTGTGTCTGAACCTCACAAAGATACTGTCTTAGAGAGATATTGTGGAGGTAATGAATAAAGAATTGGTTCTGGAGCCAGTAAAAACTGGGTTAAAATTCTGCCTCTGAAGCATATTGGCTGTGTGAACTAGGACAAGCTACTTAATCTCTCAGTGCTCTCGGGAACTTTATAAGGTGATAAAGCTGAAGAGAAGGTAATCTACCTGAATTGGTACAGGGACTTTCCTATATCAATGAAATAGGTCTTATACCTTATCTCTATCATAAGATACCATACCTATCTTGCAAACATTTTTCTGGAAAAAAATGGATGATTCTTTGAAATATTTAGTACCAACTCAAGCAATAAGTGCTTTGCTTTTTTTGGGGGGGGGAAGGCAGGGCAATTGGGGTTAAGTGACTTGCCCAAGGTCACACAGCTAGTAAATGTTAAGTGTCTGAGAGCAGATTTGAACTCAGGTCCTCCTGACTCCAGGGCTGGGTGCTCTATTCACTGAGCCACCTAGCCACCCCCGATAAGTGTTTTTCTTCAAGATGATTCTGGATTGAGGATAACATTGATAGTAATGATGTAGTCCATCTGTCATTAAAAAATGCTATCTTGAGAAGTGCATTATTTTAGTATAATTGTGTACAAGGGCAGTGGGAAGGAAGGGAGAGAGCTTAAGTCTCCATACGAGGGGGTTGAGTTTCTAAGTTTAAAAGAGCTATGCGGCATTTGCTGTCTATTTAACTTGTAAACAATAAAATACTTCGAAAGCCCCTTGGAAATGATTGGATTATCAACCCTTCCTAACGCATTTCAGTTTCTCGTGTGCCCCTTAGAAAACAAGAAAGAATGCAAAGGATCTGCATCTCAATTCTCATTATGTTTCTTTCCCCATGTTCTTACATGTTTTTCTTTGGAGAGGGAAACTTTGAAGGGTAGTAGGGAAAATAAATAGACTAGAAAAAAATTTGCCAAAGGAGCAAGCAAGTTTTGAATTTAAATTCAATTCAATTATGTATATTTTGCTGCTCACATCTCTTTTGTTCTCCCTTTTTACAAAATCCTCTTTTAATTTAGGATATTTTCCCCCATATACTTAAGACAACTCCCCACCAAGGGTGGGGGGGCTTTCTCATAAGTTCTTTAAAAAAAACCCCACTAACAATCAATAAACCACTTTCATACCTAACTTTAAAAGTGTACTAGGGCTCTTCTGTTTAGGTTAGTACGAATCATAAAATTTTAGACTATTAGTTAGTAATTTTTCATGTGTAACATTTGCCATTACCTTAGTGGGCAAAATTAACGAACTGATACAATTAGAGCTTTCAGAACAAAATATTTATGGTTGAATATAAATCATCTAAAAGGAAATTACATTAACATGGAAAGCATATCCAATCTCCTCCAACCTTGAAAATATTTGAATAACTCTGGGAGAATGCTTTTTGAATCATCATTTGAACTTTATAATCAAAATCAAAGCTGAATTGTATTTTTACATCTGTATCTATCTGCCTTCCATATTAAATGGAAAAGCAAAAAAAAAAAAAAATCTAGATGATGTAGAGACCATGAAAGAGAAGAAAAGCCTTAGAAACCCCAGATCAACTTGCCAATAGAAAGGCATTGTCTGACACAAGGGAAACTTCCAAAATTCTAAGATCCAAGCTAATCATTCATGTGGGGATTTCTCACTTAGAACTATTTCTGTTAAGAACTGTTGGATACAAGCAAAGTTTGGTTGATATATTTCATACAGATCAGGGGTTCTTTAGCTAAAAGCTACAGACCTGTAAGGATTCTGGGCATAGATTTCAGGGGGTCTGAGAGCTTGTTTGGGGAAAAAACATGACATCTTTATTTTTAATAAACTCTTTCAATTACGAATGCAGACAATAATACGTAGGGGTCTATAGGTTTTGCCAAGGCTACCCAGAGGGTCCAGGACACAAAAAAGATTAGCAGACATGACTATTGATAATAGCAAGTTGTTTTTTGCTTCCCTTGTATTTCAACTGAGTTTTTAGCACACTCGTAGCAATATCTTTATGTGAATATGTTAAGAATCTGTTATTTCCTTAAGATAAAGTTTTATGTAGTTATTTATAACATCCTAATGCTTAGTAAATATTTTGAGAATAAAACTAAAAAAAATCAGTCGCTGAGAAAAATGAATAGACATAACCTCAAAAATGAGAATCGAATTTTAACAACCCATCTAAACTAGAAAGAAGCGGCACATAAAAAAGTGGGCGCTACTCAGTATTACAAACAAGTGCTTTTACGTGTTAACAAGACAAACTACATATTAAGCATATTTATTCCTTATTATATGGACAAAAACAATCTGTTCTATTAAAACTATGCATAGGGTGAAAATCCATGAAAAAAATCTTATTCTCTAATGCATATCACATCTCTTCCAAGGAGGATTTTCCAAAAAGTTAAAGATATATGTTACTGTTTGTTAAAGCAAAAATCTGAAAAGCAAGTATTTATTTAGTGAGGGAATGTGTGTAGTTAAAACACTTGGGAATTGCCTTTCTTACCCTAATTTTCTCTTAAGTTTCTATACTTTTGTTGCTTTTAAGATAGCCTCTTCTAAATTTTATTCTATTATGCTACATTAAATCAAGTTGTGGAAAGCTCTCCAGAGTTGTTAAATTATTATTTAAGCCTTGAATTGTTATTTTAACTTTTTATGTATGTCATTTTTTTTTTAAGAGAGGCAGTGGTATGGTAGATAAAGAACTGGCCTTGGGATTAGGAAGAGCCGGGTTTGAGTCTGACATATGTTGGTTATGTGACCCTGGGCAAGTCATTTAACCACTTAGGGTTCAAGGAAATATAAGACTATATGTTATTGAGAAAGTGCTGGCTGATGTTGGTATAAGGAATTTTGCCTCATCTGGGAATTCCCTAAATCAATGACATTACAAAGCTAGGCCCACTTCCTAGTCTTTTTTTTTTTTTTCTAAATTAGATTAAAATGGGGGCAGCTAGGTGGTACAGTGAGTAGAGTACCGGCCCTGGAATCAGGAGGACCTGAGTTCAAATCCGGCCTCAGATGTTTAACATACACACACACACACACACACACACACACACACACACACACACACACACACACATCTAGCTGTGAGACCTTGGGCAAGTTGCTTAACCCCAACTGACCTCCAAATAGCAAAAATAACAAAATAAAAATAAATTAGACTAAAAATTCTATGAGGATACAAACCATGTTGTCATACTTTATATCTTGATAATCTCTATCATAATACTGTGAATGTAGTATGTGCTCAACACATTATATGTGGAGGGAAGGAAAAGAAGAAAGAAAGTACAGTATACCTTCCCATAACTTTCATTTTCCTTACTGAGTTGATACTCGGTTTATCTGTGGGACCTTTCATAGACAATCCTGGGAAACCTTCAGGGCAAATAAGAAATGTGGAACTTCGAGTTTCCTTCATGTCTCCAGCTGAATGATTCTCCCCTAACTATGGTGAAATATGTCAACTGCCTTTGGCATTTTCAAATAATCATATATTCTGAGTTAATGACTTTGAAGAAAATGGGCAGATAGTTCATGGAAAGTGTCATCTCGGGGTTTGGATCCTTCTGGCAAATGACCAAAGAAAGCATCTTTTTTTAGATACTGAAGTTGCATTTATCACTACTCTGACGACCTCTTTCTATCAACCCATCTACCGGAAAGCATAGCCCTCAAAGTTCTGTTTGTCAGAGGCAAAGGTTAGTGAATAGGTAGACCATTGGCCTTGGAGTTAGGAAACCTGCCACAGCCACCCCCAGACTTGGTTTCCAAATCTTTAAATTGGAGTTAATCTATGCATAACCTATTTCAGAGGGTAGTGGTGAGAAAAATCCTTTGAAAACTTTAGACTATTACACAGTTGAGAGTTATTACTCAGTTTGCTATCTGCTAAGCATACTACATACCACCAAAATTTATCAAATTGGAAATTTAACGGACAACTTGGGGGGAAGGGGTAGTCAGGAGAAAGGAGTGGTTCCCAAATGGGAAAGATAAAAAAAAGCTTTGTCAGGTAGAGTGAAAACACCCCCATCAAATATAAAAGTCAGGTTTTTTTGAGGTAGAAAGATCCATAGTGACCATCTATATTACAATTTTCTCATTTTATACCAAGGGAACAGAAGCCTAGAGAAGAAGTGGCTTGCCCAAATTTTCTTGCTATTCTAGTTTCATTTATACGTGTATGATGCAAGGACAAAGGTTCCATTCTCTTTGTAAGATGTCGTTTTAACTTTTTATGTTTTTTTTTTTTTAAAGAGAGTCAGTGGCATGGTAGATAAAGAACTGGCTTTGGGGTTAGGAAGAGCCGGGTTTGAGTTTGCCATATGTTGACTATATGACCCTGGACAAGTCATTTATGTCTAGTTTTCTTTAGATCACAGCCTAAATGCCTACCTTTCCTTATTTCCCTAGCACTGGCACTCATTCTCGCCTGAAATGACTTTGTGTATAATTTTTATTTACTTAGCTGTAGGTAGATGAGTTGTTTCCTAAGTAGAAATGCAAGCTCTTAGGGGGTAGGGATTGTCTACCTTTTTATTCTTTTTTCATCCCCAGACAGGGGTGGGGAACCTGTGGCCTTGAGGTCCCATGTGACCTTCTGGGTCCTTGGGTGCAGCCTTTTGACTGAGTCCAAGTTTTATAGAACAAATTCTTTTATTAAGGGGATTGTTCTGTGAAGTTTGGATTCAGTCAAATAGCCACACTTGAGGGCGTAGAGGGCGATTTGTGGCCTCAAGGCTGCAGGTTCCCCACCCCTTGCAGTATAATGCCTTAGACAAAGGAGTGACTTACCAAATGTGTGTTGAGTTATTGAATATAATCCTATTATGAATGTTTATCTTGGCATTTATTAAATAAACACACATTTCAAAGTAGATATTAGTCAAGCCTTTATTAGATCAGAAGTATTCAATTTTTTAATTAAAGAATAACTTTGAGTAAAGAAGACAATGTTTTTATCTTTGCTTCCAGTAAGTGCATGCCCATCTTTCTGCTAGGGAAATTAGTTTACTGGTTCTAGCGATTTGCTTAGGTCATTTTAAGAAGAACAGGGTAGTGCTCGTCTCCTAAGTCCTTGAAAACCGTTTCCCTTCATGGAATCAACCAAGTGCCCTTGGCTATAGACATCATACATTTGGTTTAAAAGGTGTTCCAACTAAAACTCAAGGAATATATAAAGCCTGCTACTAAGACAAACTAAATTACTACTGTAGAATTCATCTGTTTCTAGTGCATATAAAAATTACAAAGGTTTTTTTTTTTAAAATAAGAAAAAAATGTTGAGAAATACTGCTATTCAAAGAGGCTTCCAGGGAATTAATGACTGGTTTAGGTTAATGGTCATTGGCTTCACATTCAGCCCTCAATTAAACCCAGAACTTGAATTATCACTTAATTGACTTTATTTCATTCCATGTTAGCATCTCAAAGTGGCCTTCATGTTAAAAAAAAAAATTGCCCTGACATAGTAATGTCATTTTTTTTCCTTGGGAAGTAAGGCCATTTTTTGCAGCCCAGTAGTATCACTATAGGGCAACAAGGCGGTGCAATGAATAGAGTGCCAGACCTGGGGTCAGAAAGACCTGAGTTCAAATATGGCCTCAGATACTTGCTAGCTGTGTGACCCTAGGCAAGTAACCCTGTTTGCCTCAGTTTCCTCAGCTGTAAAATTAGCTGTAGAAGGAAATGGCAAACCATTTCAATATCTTTGCCAAGAAAACCCCAAATGGGGTCATGAAGAGTCAAACATGACTACTATGACTAAACAATAAAAGAATCACCATGTCCTTGAGGCGATATTCATTTTTGCTTAGACATCACTCTGTAGCTTCCATACATTTGTATTAAAGATAAAGGGCAATTCAATAGGAGCCCAAATGGTCAGGGATGGGGGGAACATTACGGAAAAACTTGAACGGATTGTTGTACTGATTATAATTGAATTCCCATATAATGACAATGAGACGGTATGCTGCAGTAAATGGATTGGCATCTGAGTCAAGAAAACTTGAGTTCGAGTCATGCCTCTGACACATACTAGCTGTGTGACCCTGAGTAACTCCTTCACTTCCAAGGATTTCAGGCAGGCCCGTAGGACCTAGTAGAGATAGTGTTCTTCACTGGTAGAGGAGTTTCATACCAGGAATTCATCACACAGATAAAAACACAGGGGTCCTCAAAGACCATCTAATCAACCTCTTCAACAAAAGAGGAAACTGAGGTCAGACCAAAAAACATGAAACAGTAATTTTTAAAAAGTAATAAAAAAAGCCCACCGCTATGTATTTTAGTCTAAGGCACAGAGAGCTAATGACATAAACCTAATAAATGTTTTGAGAATCATAAATTATTGTTTAGAAACCTATGAGATTGTTTCAAAATGCTCCTCCTTGCCTCTTCCTAACACTTGAAGTGACTTCCCATGTCTGCTATTTTTTTTGTCAAATATCATTTAATAGAATTACTAAACAATTACTTTTTAAAAAAAACAGTTGGATCCATTTAACCTGATGCTATGATATGGCATAAGGCAGCAGGTTATCCTGGAAAATGGCATATTTAATAGATTACTTGGAATTCCTCAGGGTGCAGCTATCACATCAAGACCAAAGCTTTTTGTGCTAACTGAAACAAACCATCGGAAGGAGATCTTCTCTCCTCCCCCCTTTTCCCCTTCCCTGTGGAAAAGTTTAAATAGGTTTTTTTTTTTTTTTGAAGTGCTTTGATCAAGCTCTGAAATAATTTTAGGGGATTACTATTGTACTAAAATTATAATTTATAGTGCCTGACCTAAGCGGTTCATTGTCTAGCCGTTGTATATGAAACAATAGCAGGAAAGTAAAAAACACAAGGGGAACCCAAGCTGGTCTGTTTATTATTTAGTTCATAATTACATCGTCCTTATTTAATCTTTGGGATCCTGGCAAGTTCTTAAAAATACAGGTTCAAATAATGTTTACTATGCACAGGAGGTTTAGTTTTGAGTAACATGTTGAGAGTATCCAAACTTTGTATAACATGTGACCTTTCCTGAACCCAAGAGGGGTCTACTTTATACAGATCGTTCAGATATACAGGTCCTCTTCAAAGGGGTAAGTTGCTGCCAACCTCCTATTGTCAGCCACTTGGTTCCCTTTGTAGGGAGACATAATTTGAGCCTCACTGGGAAGCTCTTAACAAGTCAATCAAAGGATTTTAATGGTCAGTTTTGTAGAACCACCGATCTGTGGTTAGAAGGGAACTTGGAGGCCAAAATTGTAATTTCCTGATTTTATAGATGAGGAAATGAAGGTTCAGCTAGTTTCAATGACTTACCTAAAGTCACATAGGTAAGTATCAGAGGCAGAACTTGAATCCAGGTCCTCTGACTCTAGAACCAGTATGCTCTTTTGATTCATTGTATTCTGAAGCAGTCCTAATTTTATTTTGGGGGGGAGGGAAGGACCTGTGAAGATCAATTTGCAAATGGTCATTTGTCCCCACATTAGATTGTGAGTTTCTTGAGGGCAGAAACTATCTTTTGCTTCTTTTTGTACCCCCTCAACTTGGTGTAGAGCCTGGTACACAGTAGGCACTTAATAAATGTTTATTGCCTCTCTAGATGAATGAAACAGAAGTTATTTTAAAATTAAATTCAGAAAATGTATTATTTAACTTTTTTATTATTTAAAATTATTATCATTAATGATTGTAATTGAGCTACATGTATATTACAATAATAATAAACCTTGCCTATCTGGATCCCTTAGCCAAGGCATTCACCTAGGTATCAACTTGATTCCTTATCTGGCAATTTACAGTCTTATCTGGGTGAGAATTTATTGATGAATCATGGTGTAATGGAGAGATAGCTCAAAGTCAGGAAGATCAGAATTAAAATCCTGCCTTTGACATGTACTGGTTTTGTGATCCTAGGTAAAGTTGCTTCACTTTGCAAGGCTCTAGGCAACTAAGACTCCAGTTGCGGAAGAGGAACTAAACTGCATTGTTAGAGGGTTTCCTTACCCCAAAGTTCCCAAAACCAATGAAAACACAGGTCCTGTCCCTATCCTTATAGATGATGTGTATCAGGATTGAACCCCTTGAAATAATTGTTGACCTATTAAATTATCCTCATGCCTAAAGATCATTTGGTGTTCTAAATATCTATGGTATAGGAAGTGGATGGATTTTTACCCAAAGATCATCTTCTAGAAAGAAAATGAACTAAGAAATAGGGAGAAACTTAGTGGAATTAATGTGCACGTTAAAAGAAAAACTGGCCAAAGGATACTGATGGGAAACATTGAAGATGAAGATCAATGGGGAGGACAAGAGGATATGGAAATATATTTGAAGGAGCATGTTCAAGCTAGAAGAATGTTAACTGAATTAAAACAGTGGGGTCTGTAGAAGAGGCAAGTCAAGGATAGGAGAATGTGGTTCTTTATTCATTATGGGAAGGGAATAATGTGTCTGATTCCCTAGTGAGCACAGTACCTGACACATAGTAGGTGCTTAATTAATGTTTATTGACTGAATGATGAGGAGGGTCTGAATTACCTGTTAACTTTTGGGATATAAGTTAAGTCATGTGGGTCTCCCAGGAAACATTTGATAAATTTCATTTGAATACTAAATGGGTCCATAAAGGTCTGAAAGAATTAATGCAGCTCTCTTTCCCATTAGACCCAAAGGGAATTGACTTCATTCTCCAGAGTTGACTCAAGCCTTGTACCTTGTACCATCATTCAAAGGTCTATAGACCTTAAAAGAAAATATTTGCCTCTGCCAACTGATTTTGCTCCCTTTTTTGGCCTGCATACTTTTTATATTGAAGACATGTTGCCTCCTCACTAGATGGCAAAAAATCATCCTGATTTCCAGAATTTCTCCAATCTAAGTTTTTGAGGAAGTTTCTCTCCATCATGTCCAAATATCATATGGTTTGGACTGAGGGTCTGGCTCCATGTTTAGGTCACATGACATGAACATTTTCAAGGTTTCATAGAAACATTATCATGGTGTTTGTGAGAGCAGATGCTTGGCAAGTCTATATATGCCAGGGAGAACATCATTCAGTTTTATGTGCACTTCTGTTTTCTGGGTTGGTATAATTCATTAGCACATTCTGCAGAATACTCCATAAAACAGGATTTGGCTGTAATGTTAAGGTTCTAACGACTACAGCATTATATAAAAAAAATGCAGTCATTGCTTTTACTCTAAGTTGATGTTTACATTCAATAAACTGAAAAATTGTACAAATGAGTATTTTGCAACATTTTAAAAAAAGAGATAACAGGTTTTCATTTGTCTGGAGGGAGGCATTTCCCTCTCTCCCTCTTTTTTCCTTCCTTTCTTTCTTTCTCCCTCTCCCCCTTCCTTCCTTCCTTCCTTCCTTCCTTCCTTCCTTCCTTCCTTCCTTCCTCCCTTCCTTCCTCCCTTCCTTCCTCCCTTCCTTCCTCCCTTCCTTCCTTCCTTCTTCCCTGGATCTACCTATTTTGCCCAGGCTGGAAGTTCATATTTTCCCATGGGACTGGACACCTAAAAGAGTGTAACCCCACTGCAGCTCTGAACTGACCTCAAGTTATTGCCAGCCTCTTTTTCCTTGGTAGCACAGATTACAAGCATGTACCCCCACTCACTCCTCACTCATTTTGTCCTTTCTAAGGTTTAAAAGTAGCAGGTAAAACAATTACAATAATTTTTTTCCCCATGAGGAAAATGGTCAGTAAAAATTACCAGTAAAATTACTATAAGAGGTACAATTTCTACCAGTCCCCTTTCTATGGCAGATGTACAAAATTTTAAAAATCCCTTCATCCAGAGGAGAATGAGGCTTTGATTGAAAACACCAAATACCACTATACACCCTGCTAATGTCAAAACACTAGATAGGAGAAGAAATACAAAGTGTAAGGCCAGTCTTATTTATTTGTGCACCTTTGTCATAAATTTGTTTAATTTAAAACAAATCTTCAACTAGGGCTAACAGGATTGTCAGTATCTGTTCAGATAAATTTAACCTATCCCTAAAAAAAGAAAATTTAGCTCTAGTGAATCAGTCTCATGAACACTATATATCCACCCATCCATTTATCTATCTATCTATCTAATCTTATCTATCTGTATTTTGGAGTCAGTGTGGCTTAAAGCATCATATATTAAAATTGGGGTTCTGAATATTTTGGGGCCATGGATCATAGGCAGTCTGGTGAAGTCTATGAACTCTTTCTTGAGAGTAATGTTTTTAAATGCATAAAATAAAATACACAGGCTTACAAAGGAAACCACTTAGTTAGAAATATAGTTACCAAAATGTTAAAAAAAAAAAAACAAACAAAAAATATAAATTCATAGCTTCCAGCTTAAGGACCTCTGCATTAGAGAAGGAAGTTTGGGTCTGAAATTTTTCATTTTGCTTTTTTGAAAACCCGTATTATCTTACTGTCATGTCTTTTCCATTCTTTTCTTGATCTTTCTTTCTCAATACAGTTCACAATGATCTGAAGATTTCTGCCAGAAGGGTAAAAGGTAAAACCAAAGTTAATCTTTGAGAAAGGTGAGGAATGGAAATGAGTTCCAGGCATTTGCAAAAGTAACACTTTAATTAATATATTCAAAGCGACATATTTATAAGAATGGCTCTGCTTAGAAATTAATCTGTCATCATAGGAACTGATACACTTTGACTACTCACTGAGGCTAAGGGTGTAACTGGATGGTCTTGGGTTTCTAAATGAGAGGGCTATAATTCATCTTTTGGTATTTTGCTTGTAGAATGAAACCTGCTCTACAAGGTATCTAATTAAAAGAGGAAAACAGTGGGCCAGACCAAGGAACAGTGTTCTTTCTTTCAACTGATGACAACTAAAAACAATACCCAGACATGTAATGGTTTTTTGTTTTGGGTTTTTTCTTGTGTGATCTTCTATCCATTCCTCCCTGAGCTCAAAATGTCTAGTTCTTAAAAGAGAACTTCCATAGTACAATTGTAGGGAATGTGAGAAGATTTTAAAAAATTTATATTGAACAACAAATAGGTTTTTATGCATACTAGGGCAATTTGCTTAATCAGAGAAGCAAGTAGAAAAAGAGGGCAGAATTTGGTTTTTATTTTTTTATTCTCATAAGCATTGGACAACATACTTGTTTTCCCCTCAGGGCATTTCGAGATAATCTTTTGAGAGAACTCTTAATTGGATCTAAGTTGCTTCCCTTCAAATGTCAATCTCTAATATCAGTGTAATGTAGATACACTGTAATTGTGGTGTTGAAAAATAGGTTTGAAATTGATCACCATAAACACGTTTGATGTTCAGATGTTCCTATAAAAAGGAGGAAATTCACATAAAATGTTGCTCACAGGTTGGCCAAATGCCACTCAAGTCAGGAAACTCTGTTCAGAGTGGACAATGTAGCCCCTAAGCACAACTCTCGCCTTATGCCCTGTGCCACCTGATGACAATGGACTGTTTTAATTAACAGTGAAATCACATTTTCATATATCATTTCATAGCTTTTTTGGTGGAGGAGGGGAAAGAAGTTCTTGTTTTTAACTTAATCTGCCCATTACCTTAATAAAATACTGGTTATATATATGTATACGGAAGAGAAAAGGAGAAGGGAGAGAAAATTAATAGCAACTTTGAAAAAAACAATAATGGGGGTGATTCTGCAACCAGGAGGAGAATTGAAAATCACACCTTTCAGCCTCCACATTTTTTCTTTTGTTCTACAGGCAAAGAGAAACCATCCGGAAGGAAGAAAGATTATGACTATCTATAAACCAACTGTTTGACAGAGACAGAAATGCTGATAATGAGTGGGTTATGTCTGTAGTTCTTGGCTGCTCACATCAACAAGGGATGAAACAAAACAGAAACTCTTGATATTTGTCTGAAGAGGTACTGGTGTGACCAAGGGCAGCAGGAGTTCAGCTGAAGTTCAGGGCAGATGTTGCCAGCAGTTTATACTGCGGGAAAGTCAAATTGCTTCCGGATTCACCTCTTCCTCCCAGCGTCATTTCCAGGATGATCAGGGCTGGGCTATGCTCTGGCCTAGGGTGACAAGGTCGGTGGGGAAGCAGTCTTTGAGTAAGATGCCTCTTTCTCGGTTACAATCCAGTTCCTCAATGAATCCATACCAATAGATCACTAATCCAGGACCAAATCTGAGAGAGAGAGAGAGAGAGAGAGAGAGAGAGAGAGAGAGAGAGAGAGAACATGAATTTTAAACAGTTATATGCTACTTGGAGAAAGGAGATTCATCACAGATTAATGAGAGCTCAATCTGCAAGGTCTGTCCCAGTCCATTTTCATACAAAGGCCCAGTGAGGATTAATGATTTGCCCAAGGTCACATAGCAATTAAAAAAATTCTAAACAGAGTACCTTTGGGGGCTACAGTGTTATTTTTAAGATTGTTCTTAGAAACACTATTCAGATTTAGAGTTACTGAACTTCCATAAAGCAAGGTGGCACAGTGGATACAGTATGGTGTTGAGGCGTTTCAATTGTATCCGAGTCTTCGTGACCCCATGTGGGGTTTTCTTGGCAAAGATACTGGAAAGGTCTGTCATGTCCTTCAGCTCATTTTACAGCTGAGGAAATTGAGGCAAACAGGGTTAAGCGATTTGCCCAGGTTCACATAGCTAGGAAGTATCTGAGGCCAGATTTGAACTCAAGAAGATGGGTTTTCTTGATTCCAAGCCCAGTGCTCTATCAACTGCCCATGGATAGAATATGGAACCTGTTTAAATCTGGCCTGAGATACTTTATTAATCATATAATCTCTGGCTGGCTGTTTCCACATCTGTAAAATGGGGTTAATAACAGCACCTACCTCACAAGGGGTTTATGAAGATAAAATGAGATATTTGTAAAGTGCTTCGCAAATCTTAAAGCTATTCTATAAGCTACTTACAGTCTATAAATTTTATTACATTTTAAAATTAAATTATATTAGTTACTTAAAACCTTAAAGTTACTATAGAATTGTTAGCTATCCTAATTATTACTATTATTAAAGTGATCTCAAACTATCAATGTTTTAGATTTATTTAGATTTTTACCTTTTTTCCTTAGAAATCTAAAATGTTTAATGTATGTTATCACTTGTTCTTAACTACATTTCAGAAAGGTAGGTATAAGTGAAAGCGCACATTTAAAAGATGGGGAAACTAATGTCTAGAATTTTATTCAATTCCATAAGCATTTATTAAGTACCTGATATGTTTAAGGCAGTGTGGTTGGTGCTGGGAATATAAACAGAAAGCTGGCAAATAGCCCCTGCCCACAAACAGCTTACATCTACTGGCTTCAAGTGACTAAACTGGGATTGTACAGCAAGAAGTCAATCTAGGCAAGCCTTGAATTTTTGTTTTCTGAAACAAATTTTCTTTAAAAGTATTTGATTGTACTCTTTTTTTTTTGGTAAAGCAAAAAAGAACTCTGAAATATTTTTAAATAATAAAAAAGTAGAAATATTCTTAGTTCTCCAGATGCCTTTATTCTTCCATATGGATAGATGTCCCTCCTTTTCCAATTCTTCCAGACTCTAGGATGTTTAAATGGTATTAAAAGTTCACCTCCAAAAATTCATTCTGGCCCAATAGTAAAATGAGGCAGAGAATCACTGGATTTGGAGTTGAAGGAAATTGGCTTTGAATCCTGACTCTGATGCTACATGTGTGACCTTGGGTAAGTCATTTTATTTCTCTAGGCATCAGTTTTTCTCTCTCTGTAAAATGAAGTTGGATTAGATGGCTTCTAAGGCACTCTCCTTCTATAAATCAATGATCGAAGTGAAATGTGATAATATGTTCTAATCAAGAAAATGAGGCCTTAGTCCAAGCAACCTGGTGGTTAAGTGTTGAGACAGACTTTTCCAAAGGAACTTTCCACTCCCAATGTTTCCAAAAAGTGTCTCAGAAATGCCTCCAATATTGTTAACACTGACTGATCTCCACTGGGCCAACTCAGGAAGTAGCCTCAGAGCCTCTTGTACCCATCAGGAAGTTCAGACCTTTAAGCTGGGTTCATAAAGATGTAATCTCGATCAATCACTGTATACATAGATATGTTTTGCACATCAGTTTCACGTTTTTCCTACAGAGAGCACTTAATTAAAGGGCAGCACTACTTTTGGTGTAGTGTTGCAGGAATTTTACAGTGAAATCATAAATTATGAATGTTGGGTTAGTAAAAGGATGTCTAAAAACAGAACCGCTTTCTGTCGTCTACGTTAACAGCAGGCTGAACAATGTTCGGCCAAAAAGCTTTTTCATTCTATGATTTATTATATGCTATAGTGAACTTGCCAAAAATAACAGTACAGGATGAGCTGTTAGATACTGTATGTACGGGACCAAGTTCAATAGGATGTCATGTAACAGTTTATTTGGGACTCATATCATTAGGGTGGCCAAGTTTTCTTGAAGGCAAATTAAGACTTTTAAAGGTTATTTCAACTCATATGGGGCAGAACTATAATGGAAATGTTCTGACGGGCAAGTTAGCGGCTGAAGTCCTTCTATGGCACCTTTTAGAACTCTCTAAAACTAGAGGCTTTAGGATAGCAGTCTCATTGTGTGTTTCTTTGAATAAAAACGTATATGGTGAGGTATTCTATTAGAACCTAGAACTTTCTTTACACTTTGTAGGTCTGTCCCATATAAAGAGTCTCTTTTGAGGTCAATGGGGAACTTAGCCTAATGTCACATAAAGGAAGGAAACCTGAGAAAAATCTGTTAGTACCTATAGACAGGGATACACACTGCTGAAGGTAGGTAATACCAAGTAGGCAATACAAAGTCTAAATGCTTTGTATTCATTAGAATACATGGTGCTTGGTTCTTAGTGCTCTACAAAGGGTCACAGTGACCAGGATATAAATAATTTCTGAGTTTCCTAAATGTAAGAAAAAACCTCCCAATGACGAAAATTCTCCAAAAGTGGAATGGTCTGCCTTGGGAGGTAGTGGGATCCCCAACCCTAGGTCTTCAAACCAGAGAGTCGGTGACCACTTCTCACGTGGGGTCAAGTGGAGATTCTTTTTGGGCTATAAACTGTACTAGACAGTCATCAAGGTCCCTTTCAATTCTGACATCCTTTAATTGTGAAAACTCCAGTGTGGTCATGAAGGATACACAGGGACAAAACCTCTGAAAAACCATTTATCTACTTTTCATTTTTGAGATGTGGCCTCAGGTCCTTCTGTCCAATAGGCCTAATGTAAGCTCAGAAGAGCCATCAGTTTATAATGCAGCCATTCTGCAGACCATCATGTTCCTCTGTAAGGCACTAATATTTTCACAAAGGGGAAAAATGTGTTCCAGTCAGTCACCAAAAAGAACAAAGAATATATGGGGATCGTAAACAACAAGCCCAGTATTTTAAAAGATTTAATAAAACAAAAACACACATCACCACAATTCAGAGAGCAAGTACACGATGCACTCTCCGTGAACTACCATGTCATAAGCTGCAGGACATGAAATGGCTGTTCAATAGAAACACAATGCCTAGCTCCACCCCAATCCCTCCAAACCAGGACAATCAGTAAACATGCTACCCCACCCTTTTTTTTTAAACATTAAAGAGCTTGCGTCACTTGTCACTTATGAAGCAAAACAGAAATCACACCCTAAAAAGCTTTGTACCAATTGTGAACTGCATTTCAACTTAAAAAAATAATAACCCTAACGTTAGTGATAAAGATAGGGACTGGACCTGTGATGTCTTTGGTGTTGGGTCAGGACACTCCCTCTGCAAAAATGTAAGTCGGCACTTTCTCTGAAATTTGTCTAGTCTGACAGTTGCTAAGGGCACTGAAAGATTATATGACTTGCTCTAATTCTCCCTTTATGTGGAAGAGGAGGGGAACTTGAATCCAGCACTTGGCTCCAAGGCCAGATCTCTATCTGCTACACCAAGTGGTCTCTTTATCACTGAACAGAGAGATAATGGGATTTTTGAATTGAAACGTTATCTAGTCTAACCCTCTGACATTATAGGTATGAAAATGGAGGCCCACAGACGTTAAGGGAATTAAATGCTTAACCAGGAGGCAAAGTGCGGCAATAGATTTTTAAAAACAACTTTCTACTCCTACAATTTCCCAACGTGTCCCAGTGGCAAAGGCAGTTTGAGAACTGAAATCTTCCAACTATCAGGGCGAGATATTTCTGAGCTTGTGCCAAGCTCCCAAGAATCAGAGGAGGCTATCCATAAGTTTCCAGCCACACACCTAATTCTGGAAAGGTCACTTGTAATGAGCAGCTTCATATAATCAACTCTATTCTCTAAACTAGCAGGAAGGGCCTAGTTTGTGGAGAATATAAAAAGGCACATAATGCCCAGCTGAATCGCTCTTCCCCATTCTCCACTCCTTTTTCCCCCTCCCCCTTCCCTGCCCCCAGGACAAAATTTCAGGTGAAGCTCATGGTATGGAGTTAGAGAGATACAAAAACATTCTCTAGGAAGAATCCAAAGGGTAGAGACAGTGAATTCAAGCAGACCAGATGTCTGCTTGTTAGAATCTTGTAGCAGCGAGCAAGACTGAAAAGACCAGGGAGACATATTAAAGCTTCTTTGTTGATTAAAAAAAGAAAGAAAGCAAACATTGATGTCTGAATGGAAACTGAGTCCCAGCAATAAAGGGAATAAAGAAAACAACAGAACAAGTGTACTTATGAAATAGCAGTGTTTCCCACCAGTTTAGGTGTGATCTGAAATTCTGCCGAGTATAGACGATACAAGAATTGATGATACTGTACAAATGCTTCAGGAGCAGCTAAGGAGATCAAAATTCTAAAATGAAATTTGCAAATTTTTGCTTATCCGCGACTATGATATAAATGTCTTCTGAATGAGTTACCTCACTTTACAGGAAGGTGCCCTTAATTCACTAAAAATAGCAAATAAAATTCCTTTTTTCTATTTTTTTTTTTTTTTGGGAAAAGGTGAGGTGAAAGTTAACAGTCAATTCAGCCTGGGAAAGTGAAAAGCCCCCATCATGAAATGTCATGTACACAACTAATAAGTCTTTGAATTCTCTGAGCTCCTAGAACCCTTTTGTTTTAAGCTGGAGCCAAAAGAAATTTGATTAAAGAGTCTAAAGTATCTGGGGTTTCCTCTCATTTTTTTCCCTTGTCTGAGGGAAACAAATGCAGTCACAAGTTACACTTTGGTAACTCATGGTCTCCATCCCTGGCGGGATTCTTCTGAGCAGAGTAGTTAGGGACAAAAACTTACTGTGATCTTCTTGGGATGTTCTGGAATCTCCTGCTCTGGGCATCCAAGGCCAAGAGAATCAGGTGTGATTCTTTTTCTTTGGGGGGGGGGGGGCAAGGCAATTAAGGTTAAGTGACTTCCCCAAGGTAACACAGCTAGTAAGTGTCAATCAGGTAATGTGAAAGGGTCCACACAGCAAGGTTAGATTTATTTTGCAGCAACATGGCAACAAGGTGGTTCTTTCTGAGAGGGAGACTCCAAGCTCTGAACAGTCAGAGTTGCAGAAACAAAGATTAAGTATTAGGGGCTCCAAGTACAATCCAAACAATTCCCCCACCTAATGTATGGAAAAGGCTATTGATTACTCATTGACCTCTGTAGCTACATCTCTAGAAATAAACGGTGATAGAAATAGACACTTAGGGAGAAAGGGGGATGGGATCAAGCAGTTATTAAGGGCCTACTATGAATCAGTAGCAAGGTGGCACAGTGGATAGAGTGCTAAGCCTAGAGTTAGGAAGACTCATCTTTTTGAGTTCAAATGTAGTCTCAGATATTTACTAGCTGTGTGACCCTGGGTAAGTCACCCTGATTTGCCTCAATTTCCTCATCTGTGAAATTACCTGGAAAAGGAAATGGCAAAAAACTCTAGTATTTTTGCTAAGAAAACCTCAAATGGGCCACAAAGAGTTGGACACAATGGAAAACAATTGAACAATATCATGTGCTAGTGTTTGTAAGGGTTATAGGATTTAAAGATCTTCCATGCCCCTCGAAACTTGCTGACCTAGGAGGAAGGGGTGGGGCAAGAGGAAGCAGAAGCCAAGCTAGAGTGCTTGTGGTGACTGGAAGTGTGGCAGAAGCATGGCGGCAGTAGCGACATCAAAAACTCCTGTTTTTGAGCCAGCCAGAATTTCTGCTAAGGACTACTGCTGAGGACTTCCAGGGACTGGAACTGTGGCAGGGATGGAGCTGCTGGAAGCACTTTTCATGGATGCTGAGCAGTTGCCATGAGTGGGGAGAGGAGGATCTTTGCCTGAGGTAGCCTGTTCTGTTTTGAAGGCTTGAGAATGTGGGTGTTTACTACAATAACTACATGTGCCAACTTCATAACTACTGTGATGGCTTTCACTTTCTGGTTTTGGGACTCAGTTTTCTGGTATTTGAATAAATGTTCTAGTTTTATTACTCATGTAGAGAACCTGGTATATTTTGTGATTAATAACCATATCGGCATATTTATAGTTACCATAAGCATTGTGAATATTGCATTGGTGATATAGTGTTTTATAAATGTCTCATATGATCTATCAATATATAGTAACAGTTCACCTATGTAGGATTCAGGCCCATGGCAAACTCATTTGCTAGGAACACAGCTAACAATAAATAAATAAGCAAAGAAAAGCCTCTCAGGAGGCAAAATACTTCACAAAGTGTACACATGTACACACACACACACATACACACACACACACTTTTTTTTTGGAGGGGGAAGGCAGGGCAATTGGGGTTAAGTGACTTGCTCAAGGTCACACAGCTAGTAAGTGTTAAGTGTCTGAGGCTGGATTTGAACTCAGCTCCTCCTGACTCTAGGGCAGGTGCTTTATTCATTGTGCAACCTAGTCACCCCCCCCCCCTCCCCGTAGTCATTTGGCCACAATATACAGGTATGTCCTAAACCTTCCCTCAGAGCCTACTGAACTCTTATTCTACATACACTTCTTTTTTTTTTAATTTCTTTTATTTTAACAAATGCTTTATTAACTTCTGGTTTACATCCTTCATTTCAGCCAGATTTTGAGTTACAATTTTTCCCCCATTTTCCCCTACCCACCACCCCAGAATAGCAGTCCCACTGGATATCCCCTCATCCAATCTGCTCTCTCCCATATCTTTTCCCATACCCCCTTCAACTTTGCCATTAGGGCAAGGTGAATCCCCATGCCCCAATGCCTGCACATCTTATCTCCCAATCACATGCAAAATAGTATTAATAATACTATTTATATACATTTGAAACATTTAATTTTAAAACTTCAAATTTCAGATCCATTCCCTTCCTCCCTTGTCACCCATTCCCTCTGGGAAGATAAGCAATTCAGTATGTGTTGTACATCTACATACACTTCTAAGCACATGTTGTGTAACAAACATTGTGTTGCAAATACAGGGAAAATGTAGAATAACTAGGAAAAGTACACCCAAAATCCAGAAGCACATTAGCCTGGGGTCACTTAGGATAACTCTATATTCTTCAAAAGGCCATCAGTGCATTATTATTACATTATAGCTTAATGAAAGCCAACAAGCATTTATTGCATGCTGACTAAATGCAAGATAGGATCGAAAGACAAAAAAAAAAATGACCAGTTCCATCCTCAAGAAACTTTATATAGTACAGTAATCAGAGTACAATTTCATCATGATGATCCCAAGCCAACAAGAAAAGGTTAAGTTATGTTCAGTGCATCTTGTTTAAGAAGTAATGTAGTCTGGGAAGATTTCCATCCAAAATGGTTAAATTATTTTTTTTTAAAAGTCACACTTTAAATTCTCAGCTATCCAACATGATACATTCCCGAAGAGTTCCAGATAACTGAGATTTTTCTAATATATGAGAGGGAGTGTGGAGAGCTGGATTAGGGGTCAGGAAGGCCTAACCTGATATATACTGGCTCTGTGACCAAACTCACTGATACAGACAATCTACCCCCAAAATCTATAATACAAGTAAAGTACATCACTCAATCCAAGCTTTTTCTCTATTCAAGTCCACATAATCTGAGGCTCAGGTGCCTATATGTTGGGCTCCTATGCAAAAAAATTCAGAAAAAAATTTCCTTAACATTAAATTTGCCTTAATTTCCTTCCTGGTCCATATAAATGCAATTATTATTATTATTGTTATTTTATAGGTCCTTGAAAGGATAAATGAGAAGTTAGTATCCCCTCCATTTAACAAATTAAGAAATTGGAGGCCCAGAGGAATGAAGGGACATATATAAGCTAATATTATGTCACTCAATGGTTCATTAGTCCACAAGGAATCAACTTCAGGAATATGAAGTCAGCAGGCTTCATACTTGGGTAGTTTATTATGTATTCCATGTAGTAGGAATATTATTATTTTTGAGAAAGTTTCTTTTTGGAAAGGCAATCTGAATTTCGGGCCAAAGGAATATATATGTGATTAAATGTGAGGGAACAGGTTTATACCACTTGGAAAACAGGTAGCGAGAGCTGAAGCTTAGGAATTATTGGATGAAGATAAGAGGAATTTTTCTTACTGGGAAGGAGTTCAAAAATTATAGAGGCAAATCTAAACATTAGGAAAAGAGTAAATCCAGAGCTCTGCTGTAACCTGGTCACACAAATGGTAATAAACAGATGGAAGAAGTTAAAGATCCAGACTACTCCTCCTTCCCCCATAATTTGATTCTTAGGGTCCAAAAGCCCAGTCATTGCTCTGAAAATATTTCAGGCGTCTTCACGTCATAAGGGTGTCACATTCATTTTTCTTTCCCCGTGATTTCTCTACAAATGATTCCCTAAATAGTATTTCTTTTGTTTCAATTCAGAAAGGGTCATATTTTCTTTTTGGCAACCCAGCTTCAAAGGAGCAGGTGAATGATTTACTTAGATAGACGATTCACACAGAGGAGACATGGTGTTATAGAAAGAATACTGGGTGGAGGGACTCAGAAGACCTGTGTTCAAGTACTTACTCTTCTGCTCATAAAATATGTGCTGTTCACTCAGTCATTTCACTTTTATCTGAACCTTGGCATCCCCATCTACAAAATGGGGATAATATTTACACTACCCACCTTATAGAGGTATTGTGAGACTGGACTTTGTAAACCTTGAAGCACGATACAAATCCCTGTAAACTATTAGATAAATAGGCCTATTTAAATGGAAGCAGGCTGTTGAGAACCCCACTGAAATCAGCCAAGAGTGATTATTTACTATTTTGCAATGATGAGAATTGGTAATGGTTGCAGAAAAAAGTCTAAAGAGCCCTGATGACGTACTTACTAAATGCTGCTGTATAAATTCAGCTGGTGTCAATAAGATGCGATTTTTAAATTGCTGGATTTGGAGTTGGATAGGAAATAAATTTTAAACTTTGTTTCCTGTGAACAGGTGACCTTATTCAATAACAATATAAGAAATCTGTTGGAGTCCTATTAGTAGAATTGGAATTTCTCAGTGCTTTCCACTTTTAGCCTCATAACAATGACTAGTTATTATTAAACTACAAAAAACAGTCATTTTCTCTACCTTTATAATAGTCCCTTGAACATTAAATGTATAAATTTAATAGCCAGATAGTGATTTGCCCCTGGACCATTTCTATATGAAATTCATTGAAAAAGAGAATAATGAGGTAACACAAACATAGTGATGATGATGATGATGATGATGATGATGAAAGGCATTGTGGGATAATGGAGAGAGCAAGCCTCACAATCAGGAAGGCCAGGGTTCAAAGCCCCATCTTTGTCATGGGCTGTACCACTGAGACTGGGTAGGTTACTTAACCCCTCAGTGACCTACAGATCAGGGGTTGATACGCTTTAGGAGAGGGAATTTCCTCACTAGGAATTTTCTATACCGAAGAGAAGAACAGTAACAACAGGTGGGAATTATTTAGCATTTTAAGATTTGCAGAGAAGCTTTGATGCAAATATTTGATCCCTGTAGCAAGGTAGGGGCTATTACTCTTATTTTACAAATGAGGAAACTGAGGCACAGAGTGGTGGTATGGCTTGTTCAGGATCACACAGTGTCTGAGGAGGAATTCTAATCTAGATCTTCCAACTCTAAATCAAAAACTCAATTTACCTCCCTATGGGGTCTCTCAATTACTAAGCCAACAATAAACTCTCCCCCCAGGGTAGGTGGGGAGGGAGAGGAGTAAAGAACTATCTTTGAAAAACTGGAACATCTGTGTGGGGTCTGGGTTAACTTCTAAAGATGTGTGCAGGCATGTGGCTTTGGGGAGTCGATTATTTCCCCATCAAAAAGCCTTGCATGTGGTTTTTATGAAGAATGCATTTTCAAACACACAGCTCAGGAGAAGCACACAACATGTTGTAATTGTTTTAAAATAAACTTTTACATCGTTTATTTAGTTTTAATCTGTTTGTTGTAGATTGGCTATATACTTGTTAATCACTGCTGTATGTGTTCCAGGACAGAGTTGTAAATAATTCTTCCATCCAAGAGTCCCCTACTAAAATGTGTTTGCCGATGTTTACATGTAAAGTATGTATAGTTAAGCCCATGTGCAAATGCATATAAAATAATAATATATTAGCAGTCCTCATCATAATAGTAACAAGTACTATAAAATTCTGAAACAATGGTCAATTTAATCCAAGATATGATGTATTCTGTCTCACAGCATCTGCAAATAAAAAAAGTACAATATCTTGGTTGGCTAGGTTAGCCTTTATGCTTGGTTTGTGTTTCCAAATGGAAAAATCTAAAGAACTATATTTATAAGTATAAATTCTTAGAGCTTGGGTATTGAAATATATGCATATGTATGTTTAAGTCTAAATGCATCTTATACACACACACACACACATATATATATATATATATGCATGCATACTTTTTACTAAAGAATACTAAAGCCCTCTCCTGGTCCCTTATCATGGTGTGGAAATGACCCTGGGTTTTCAAATGTTTTACTGATAGAGTGAAAGGTCTGGTAATAATATTAGTTAATAATACCTAATATTTACATAGTGTTTACTATGTGTCAGGCAAAGTATTAAGAACTTTACAATTATTATCTCGATTGGTCCTCAAAACAACCCTGGGAGGTAGATAGTATTATCATCCCCATTTGACATATGAGGTAATTGAGGCTTAAACAGAGGTTAAGTGACTTGCTCAGGGTCACACAGCTAAGTGTCTGGGGCCACATTTGAACATTTTGACTCTAGACCTTGCACCCCATCCACTGAGTGGATATAACTGCCTGGGCAGGTTGTACCAGTCTGAAAGGTTTGGCTTAGGTGACTGGTAATGAACTTGATGTTTCTTGTTAGAGGGCCAACTAAGTTCAGAGAGGCTCATTAGCTAAAGTTTGGCCACCAGGTAATACATTTTTATTTTCAACTACAGTAACTCAAGAAGGTCTACTAAACGGCATAGATAGAGAGGTTGTGTGACCTGCATTAGCAGAGGGAGTTCATACATGGATGAGATACATTGTGAAGCCTTGAAGTCTGGTGATCAATGAGCCTGCAGAAACCTTGGTAGGAAATTATATAGGAAGGAAAGCAAAGAGGAAAAAGTAAGAGGAACAGATCTGCCTATGTTTCTATAGTTTTATCACCTGGGACGCTGGAACCACCACAGTTGCACTCAACACCTGGGTACCTGATTGGCTATTTTAAGAAGGAGGAAAAAGGATTTGAGAAGGTGACATTGGGAAGATAGTCTGGTTGGATAAGGTATATTCAGATAGAAGGAATCCAAGGTGACACAATTTTGAAAATACTGAAGGATTCATTTTTCAGCCTCTCAGAAACAGGATCACACTAAAGCATTGGAAAAAATCCAGACAATTATTACGCAAAAAAGGTAACTGAGAAGATATCAGTAACGATTGATCCCTAAGCTTAATTTCTCATCTCCACATAATCTTATGAGAATTGTTGAAACCAGGGTTGGGGAACCTGCGGCCTGGAGGCCACAAAAGGCTCTCTACGTGCTCAAGTGAGGCCCTTTGACCGATTCTGGTTATAAAGGATGTTAGGATCCAAAATAAGAATTTCTGATAGATGGTAAAGTCTTCCAGATTCTCCTGATTATATATGAGATTGAGTTCCCTACATCAAACAACCAAATTTTGCAGGCCCTATTCAATGAGATCAAAAGGAATGTCCTAACATAAGAAAATCCAAATGGATATTGCACAGATAATAAGATGCATTTGTGTGGTGAGTCCACTGGGCTAATCTATTGGTACAAATACTCTGGAAAGGCATCATAGATGGATAATGAAGAGGAGGAAGAAGATGAAAAGAGTGGGCTTGATTATTTTGGAAACTGCACATTACTTTCAAGAATACTAAGTTCTTGGGGCGGCTAGGTGGCGCAGTGAGTAGAGCATCGGCCCTGGAGTCAGAAGGACCTGAGTTCGGATCCGGCCTCAGACACTTAATGCACACACAAATAAAAAAACCTAGCCGTGTGACCTTGGGCAAATTACTTAACCCCAATTGCCCTCCAAAAACAAACAAACAAAAAAAGAATACCAAGTTCTTTCCTGACGTAAATGACACCCCCCCCCCATATAAATATTCTCCCAGTGTCTATATGTCTCTGACTCACGCCAAAGAATCAAAACTGTGGACAACCCATAGGGCAACAGAGAGACAAACGGTGGGTACAAGTTGGCTTCAAAATATTATCATGGATGATTTGTGCACAGGGAGTAGTAATGTAGAAGTTATCACTTAAGAAATGTATGACTGGTAAAGAAAATGAACTGGGTAATGGATTCAGGGCAAAGGATAGCCAGTCCCCAGGGTCTTGTATTAATGTCAAATTGAATGTCAAAAGGCTGTGGTAGAAATGACCAGACTTGCAGTGTTATGGTTTACTTTTAGGGACACATACACTACAGAGACAAAGTCAATTTTCTTTTTTTTCCTTTTTTTCAAACTCAATTTTCTTGTTTCTAAAACTTCATATGTATTTTTCTTCCTTTCCAGTATTTTTACATATTATTCCCTTTCATGCCTTTCTTTGCATTCCCAAAGCTTAGTATAGCAAAATACATTAGCCTGGCACATACTAAGCCCTTAAAAATACGTGATAGGGCAGCTAGGTGGTGCAGTGAAAAGATACATGATGACTGTCTGAATGATATGTACTCTGTGATCCAGCCATACTCCTACTTGCCATTCCACATACACAAGTGTCCAATGAATGTCTACCATGCCTGGAATGCACTTCCTCTTCACTTCCACCTCTTGGGATCCTTAAATTCCTTCAAGATACAGCTGGAGCACATGAATCCATCTTGATTCCTCCTCTCTCCCCCACTACCTCTATCTTCTAGCATATTCTCTTCCCAAACTACTTCATATTAATTTTGTATATTTATGAATATACAGACACATATGTATATGTGTTTATGTGTATGGGCACACACCACAGTTCCCCCCTCTCCTTTCATCATAACATAAACTCCCTGAGGGCAGGGATTGCTTCACTCTTGTCACATCTCCAAAACATATCACAAATGCATAATGTTGACTGATTCATTGCTTTTCCAAGATTTCCCATTATATGGCCTAAAAAACCAACACAGGTGAAAAGGTATTTTTGAAATGTAGTTGAAAAGGATCCTCATTTGTAATTCCTTGGCTACCTTCTCTGAGGTTACCCAGAGTTCAATTAGGAGCTCTTTTCAAGGCATAAAGAGATTTATGGTTGTTGGACATATGCAAGTCGGGTGAAAATAAAAAATCATTGGAATTTTTATCTTTGGCAAAGTCAGATGACTAAAGGGATTATGGCTGATACATGTCTGGGCTATAAATCTATCACTAACCTAAGTGGGACATGGTGCCACAGGTATGTCAGCTCCCAACTTGCTCTAAATGGTGCAATAAATATTTCTCCTTTCTCAGAATAAACATTTCATTAGATGCAAAATCTCTTCAGTTAGCCAACCCTGCCCAAGAACAGAAGTCACTAATGCAAAAGATCCATGAAAGCAAATGCTAGATTGGGGTGTGGGGGAAGAGACTAGAGGCAGGAAAAGGGTTAGAAAGTCAGGAAGTAGGTGATAAAAATATCACTTTATGTTCACTTGGCTTTTAAGAAAAAATGAAAATAACATAGGGTTTTCTCACTTTGCCTTGAAACAATAGTCAAGACATGGAAAATGTGGGTAAATATTCCTCTGGCTCAGTTTTGAATTGGAAAAGAAATTCTCAGGGAACTGTTGGCAAGAGACCTATCAATCAGCAAATGCAAGGTGATTCTAGAGGTGAGAAGGCACGCCTTTAAAAAAAGGTTGCCAAGTTGAAACCTTTTGAAGATGGAGTCCTTGGAAGCTTTGCCAATGTGCTTTCCAGGATGTGATAGTATAAAATGAGTGTTAAGAACTCGGTTACTTCTAGGAGCATCCTGGTGAAAATGGCACCATAGATTGGCTGGCCTGGGTGTGCTAGAAACACAAGAACATAGCGGCTAGTCACAAGGTACAGGCCACTCCAGCCTTCCAGGAGTATGATCATCATTTAGGTAAGTCTATGTTTACAGTAGTCTTTATCTAAGAGATAAGGTTGTAAAAACATCAATCAGAATGAGGTACTGTTATTGGCCACATCTCAGCAGGTTCATCTGTTTTATTTCTTCCTCCCCTTCCAAATACCTTAAGGTGTTTAAGATGACAGAAGAGATACTAAAGAGAACTTTATTTGTGTATGACACATAAAAAAAACCAACAAATAAATGCTCTTAGATCTGCCCTTCATGAACCACAAATACCATTTCTGTGCTGACTATTCTATTCCATGATGGAGTACGATTATTTGTTGAGCTATTTGACCTAAATTTATTTTTCAGGCATAGAGAAAAATACAAGTGCAAATGAAATTGTCTCTAAGAGGCAGTTCACATGCATGATTCTTTTTGGGAGCGTCTGTATCATCTAGAATAATTAACTTGAGGTCTTTAAGTCCACATGGATATTAAATTCTGAGTTTTTAAAGACCTTATGCTAAATTGCACATTAGAGTTGGAAGAAGAGGCTTCTGAATAAAGTCTAGTACTTAAGACAGTGAAAAGGCATTCTCAGGAACAGGGAATTAAGGAAAATGAGACTAAGTTGATTTCCCAAATTCTAAGAATTAAGGAAGAAGATATAGCACAGAGCTCAGTGATAGTCAACATTTATCTCCATTTACTTATTCAAAAACAGTAATTTTAATACTGGCGAATACTCGTAATTTCCTCGAGTTAGAGTTTGTTTTCCTTTGGGATCCAAAATGGCCTAAGGCTCATTCTTCAAGCTCCAGGAGTGATAACTCAGTTCTGGGCTCCTGAAATTGCTTACTTGATGCAGTAAGTTATCCAAATACTCCATTCGAAGTGAGCCAGTGCATACTAAATGTAGCAATGCAGTGTTAAACAAATTCAGATATTGGCACATCAGAAACAGGTTAAACTCATTTTCAAGTACTTTCAAATGTCTCAGCTGACTTAGATACTGAAAACAAAACCAGTTCATTTCCTAGCACAATTAAGATCCTTTGAGATGCCCCTTAGGAAGCTCTCTATCAGGTGATAAGTTGTTCGATTTTTCTCTTTAAGAATTATACATTATAAGAATGACTTGCTTGGCTATAAGGACATGAGGACTATTAAAATATTAGTACTGTCATGTCTTAAAAGGCATTGTATTTACTTCTCTGTGCAAAGGTGTACTCTTTTGAAATGTTAAGGTCTTTCAAGGCTATTTCTTTATCTCCCAATGTCTACACAGTGCCTTATATACAGTAGTTGCTTAATAAAGGTGTGAGTTAAAATGTCCTAAATGTGATGGATTCTTACAACTCTAAAGTATCGGAAGAATGGTAATCCAAGTTCAAAAAAAATTAAGTCCTAAATTTGGTTATCAAAACACTGACATATTTTTTTCCTTTCTGTGTGTCTCGGCTTCTCAGATCGTAAAGCAGGTACACATCTGATTGTTCTGTTGATGATGATGAGGGGATTAATAAAAAAAAATAAGTGAGGTATAAAACACATCTCTCTTTTTTTTCTTTGGAGGGGGGAGGGCAGGGCAATTGGGGTTAAGTGACTTGCCCAAGGTCACAGGGCTAGTAAATGTTAAGTGTCTGAGGCCAGTTGAAATCAGGTCCTCCTGACTCCAGGGCCAGTGCTCTATTCACTGAGCCACGTAGCTGCCCCTAAAACACATCTCCTAACATTACTGGTCTCATTATACAAATCTATAATTGCCATAAATCTCTGCTAGATTATAGAATCTAATCTGAAAGGACAGGAGCTATTTTCTCTTCCTATCTTTCCATGTGGATTTGAAGCAGCAGGCTTAGAAATAGACCCAACAGGACAGAGTAATCATGGCCCTAGTAAAGAAGAATTAAGAAAGTCATTTGCTAAAAGAATCCTGAAGAAACTAAGAAAAAGAGGTGAGGTGTCAGAATTCCCAGGAAAACACTTTTTGAAGGAAAGAGGTGGGCATAGGGCATGGTGTATTTCCATTGCAGCCCTTTCAAGGAAGGCTGGTAGGCTTCATGTACGAGCAGAGAAACATGCTTGCTCAGTTAAAGTCAAGGGAGAACCCTGGTGAGCGCCAGTGATTTTGTGCATAATCTTAATTTTGTTTAAACATAGGTTCCTGTACTTAATGACAAGTTAATATGGTGCATGTTTTTGCTTTTTAGGCCCTAGGTCATAAGCCTAAGAAAGGCTACATAGACATAATTCAGGGCAATGAAGTGAGGTTTCATTATACCATCTTAAAAGCATTTCCTGTTAGATTGAAAGCATTTTGAAGAGTCTTGCCAAGAGTAATAGTTCATCTTTCTAATAGATGGTTTCAGCATTCAAAAAGGGAGAGAGACCTGAAAGAAACAACCCTGAATATTTTAAACTAATATTTACACACTCTGGCAAGAAGAATCAAGGAAGGTTCTGACCCTGTGACAGCATTAACTGTTGCCATATAGAGACCACCTGTCAAACGTGAAGATGGAAAACCTGGGGCCATGGAGGGTTGGGGAACTGAAGCTGGTCTCTCTAAAAGTCAATGCACAAGAAGACTTTGGTACAGCAACCACCACCAAAGGCTGCCTTTATAGAAAGATGTCCAAATCTCTTATTTTCCTGGGTATGATGAAGCAGGTGTTCATACTGGGCGCTAGAAGGGAGGGAGGTAAGGTGGTGAAATGGAAAGAATATTTCATTTAGAATCAGAGGACTTGCTGGGTCTGCAGGTCTATTTACTAGTTGTGTGACCTTGGGCAAGTCTCTCAGTTTCCCTATTTGCAAAATGAAGGGATTAGAGTAAATGACCTCTGAGGTACCTTCAAATACTAAATCTATGATTTTAATTGAAGAGGATTTTAGAAAATTCAAGGCTGATGGTTATTTTATTTTTGTAATAGTAAGAATAAGCCAGGAATCCTAATGGGTTGAGTTGAACAGGCAGGACTGGCTAACACAATGATGAAGCACCCACTATGCTTCATTCAATGACTTCTTAACTTCTTTCTGTGAGAAGAATCAGAAAAGACGAGCATCCCACACTCTCTGCACCTACTGAACAGGGACACCATGAACACCAGCAGAACAGTGCATCTGGAGATTGTCAGGTGCTGAAACAACAGTATATACAAACACAGAAAAACATGAAGATTTCTGTAGAAAGGTGACATTCCCTGTAAGCCAGGGCTCAAATATTCTGGATCAAGATACTCTGCATTCAGAGAAATAAGTTATTGGAGCTATAAATCTTCTTTGTGGAAGGGCAAAAAATCCACACTAAAATAGATAATATATACACACAAACCTATATATGTGTATATATACATACATACATACATATGCAGGTATATACATGCATCTATATGTATGTATGGATATGTGTAGGTATGTGGTATCTATCTACTATCAATATAGATATAACTCCCCTACCAAATGTACATACAGGCATCAGTCAGCGTCTGTGATTTTATTGAAATAGGAAACTCAGTATGGAAATTTTAACCAATTGTAGTTCATCAATTCATCTCTAACATGTTCTCAGACAACTGGTGGGTTGGAGGAGATAGACTGAGAAGTTCTCTGACTTGAACATGGTCACACAGCTAGTGTGTATCAAAAGGAGGTTCCAAACTCTTTACCAGTGACTAGAAGATACTCTGCAATTTCTAGTCTGAGAGAGTTGCCTGAGGCAGACTTCCCATAGCCTTAGTCAGTGTGTATCAGAGGAAAGATCTGAACCCAGCTCCTCCTGATTCCAAGGTCTCCCCTCTTTTAAGCTCCCTCTAAAGGAACAGTTCTTAACCATTGCCTCTTTCCCCTACCCCTTGGCAATCTGGTGAAGCCTCTGGACTCTTTCTTTGAAGAATGTGTTTAAATACATAAAATAAAACACATTGGGTTACAAGGGAAGTGCATTATAATGAAATATAGCTATCAAAATATTTAAAAAATCAAATTCACAGATTACAACTCACCCACTCCCTCCCTGAAATTTATTCATGGGCCCTTTTGGAGTCTATATACCCCAGATGAAGACCCCTCCTTGCTTTAGAGAAAGATGAATGCTTGGTTATTTGGTGGTATATACCCAAATGAGAGAGCAAAAAAGTCAAATGTCAAATTTTTACAAACTTCCCAATATCCCTCTGGAGGGATGTTTGCCATTCAAAAAGGAGTTTAAAAACTGTACTGGAGGCTCAGCTTTCCGGAGAGACTTCAGGACCAAGTGTGGGTATATAAACATTCCCAACTCAGCCCCACAGGGGTCCTTCCATCTGCATTATTTGCAAAGCCTGTGGTCAGAAGGTGACCCACTAACTGTTTCCGTTAGAGTTCCACAGCCACCTTATTTAACTTAACAGAAGTCATTAGCAAAATTTTATGAAGATAAGGACTTCCAGGAGTGAGTTCCCTTCTGATTGTTTTTCGATTAAAAGGAAGACAAGGGAAAGCAATTCTTGGAGGCCCTGCCTGGTCCTGCGGTTTTACTGACAGAACTCTCTGGCTGACCCTTGATGCTTGGGGCAGTTTGGTTCCTCTCCCTTTAAAGTGATATCTCAGTGTTGAGAGGAGGGACTGAGATTATTTTAAACATTTGGTTAAGCTTATGACTGTCTTCTTTTAAAGGAATTCCTGGCTGCAAACTGCTTCATTCTGGGTGACAGAAAACATGAGACAAGCTATTGAATGAGGTTAGACTGAGGTCCCCTCCCTGCAGTCAAGTCAACCAGTGTTGCCATTAGGTGATTAATAGGTGTTTATTTTTAGGTCTTGAACTAACAGGCCATCCTAAGGCCAGTGCAAGATGATATCTAAGAGTACCTTGTGCTCCATTCAAAATACCCCCCTTTTTTGTGTAGCTGTCAGTGTTGCTGAAGTCCTTACTAGACAAATAAAATGTTACAAGTGGGGCAAACAAAAAACCGACCAACATAGCCTATACCAAAACCTATTTAAAAACATGTATGCAGCAGGCCCCCTATTACCTTCTTAGAAGCTGAGTGCTGAAAGGCAGCTTAGTGTAGGAAATAGAGGGCCAGCCTTACAGTATCCAAAAGACCTGAGTTCAAGTTCTGCCCCAGACAATACTGACTGTGTGATCCTGGCCAATTAATTCCTTTACTTAATCTCTTAGAACCCTATCTGCTTTGGTCTCTTCCTCATGGAGAAATCCTTACACACATCCAGTACTGCCAAAAAAAGTCAATTACTGAACAGTAGTAACTACAAAAACCACATCTATTATACCATACAGATATACTGTATACAGACAATAAGCATTTATTAAGTGTTTGCTACATGCCAGGCCCTGTTTCAGGATCATAGATGTAGAGCCAGGGAGGGAGCTTAGAGGCCATCGTGCTCTACTCTTTCATTTTACAGATGAGGAAACTGAGGCACAAAGTGAATAAAGTGACACCACTGTTAGAAAGCAGCAGGGCCAGCACGAGAACCCAGGTCTTTTGACTCCAAATCTAGCCCCCCTTTTGCTTTAATTTCCCATTTCCTGTTTGTCCTGCTTTTCTTCAAAAGACTAAGTAGAGAACTTACTTGTTTCTTTATCCCTTTCATCAGACTGATGACACCTGAGATAAAAAATTAAATCATCCATGTTAGTATTATTTTATAGGTTAGCTGTGCTACAGATTCCCTCTGGATGTCTTTTAACTGATCGGGTTGGCTTAGGTCTAATTCTGTCAAAAGGCAGAGGGGTTGATTAGACCATTGCTTCAGGAACCTTCTAGCTCAAAGACCCTCTGGTACTCAACTGATTCGACGAATGGCTTTTGGAGTCACACTTTTCCTTGCTCTACTTCCTCAAACTCCTCTATCTTGTGGATGACCTTTCCCCACTTCCCATCTGTCCCCTGCACCTGAAACCCACTGGAGCAGGACTCTACGTCCATGCCGTCAGAACAAAGGCAGGCCTGACACTTTGAACTCGACACTTCTGTCTTTCAAAGTAATTTGTTGGCAGGGTTTTCTACAAAAATTGGGCCAGCTCATCATCCCCTGTTTCAGTCTGAGTCTGTCACCTCAAGCTCGCTGACCTATAACGGTCTAGAATGGGCTTGCTTCCCTTTTCTTTAGGCTAGCAACCAACCCACTTTTAGCTTCCATTCTGAGGGAAGACAATTTCACGAGCCAACCCAAGGGTGAGACTTGATTGCTGGCAATAGCTCAGCTCACTTGAGAATGCCTGCTTATTGAGGCCAGGGCAGAAGGTGATGTTTTATTCTGGCTTTAGAAAAACACACCAAAGACCTCAAGAGACCAACAGATCCGTCTGTAAAGTTGTTACATCCACCATCAGACCACCTGGGTGCATGATGGGGACACAGCAATTTATCACCAGTTTTGACTGTGGTGCAAACCTTTAGTCTTTTTTTGTGTTATACTCACAGAGCAATCACTTAATGCTGCTGACATGTTTATAATTTCCTTTTAAACTTATTTATTGATTAAAGCAGGGGTGTTACAGGGAGATTCAACAGTCCATGTCTTAAGCAAGAAATTCTTTTCTTATCCAAGATTACAGACTGGGTCAAGAGCATAGATCTAATTATCAGCATTCCTTTCATATGGTTAAGACCATTTATGTTTTAAATAATAAATAACAATAGTTAACACTTGCATGGCAGCTGGGTGGTACAGTGCATAGATTGTCAGTCCTGGAGTCAGGAGGACCTGAGTTCAAAGGCAACCTCAGACACAAGTTGTGTTCCCTGGGCAAGTCACATGAACCTGTTTGTCTTAGTTTCCTCATCTGTAAAATGACCCAGGGAAGGAAGTGGCAAACCACTCCAGTATCTTTGCCAAGAAAACCCCAAATGGATTCATGGAAAGTTGGACACAGCTGAAATAAACAACACTTACATGGTCATTTAAGGTGTGCAGAGTACTCTATATATGTTATCTCATTTGAGCCTCATAACTCTGGGATGGATCATCTCCAAAGATGAGGAAACTGAGCTGTGAGGTTAAATGGCTTGCCCAGTGTCACATAGCTAGGAAGCATTTGAGGCAAGATTTGAACTCAGCTGTGAATTTTTGAAGGTGGAGCATTTTCTAAGATGTTCAATAATAGATTTCATAACAGGATAAGTATCACAAACTTCATGAAGGCAAACCATATAACATTTGGGGTGTTATAGGGAGGTAGGTACAAATAGCCTTTGAAAAAACTCATCCATTCAACTGGATATTTCAGATATAATTTAAAGAAGGCTGACATAAAGGGCTATCAATCTTGAGGGGGACCATACTTTTATTTATTCCCATATAATTTATTAGGATTTGGGTCATGAGGTAAATCCCAAAGCAGGAAACAGCCAGGTTGTTAATATTAACATTGTGAATACTTCCTGTCTTGTTTTTAAATTTTGTTTGCTTAAATTTACTACCTATGGACTTTTGTTTCTGAAATATGTTTTGGGAAAATAAAAGTCCACTCTCCAAATAATCATGTTCCTTCCACTCTTTCTCTCCAAGTCATACATTTCCCCATGCCCTCAGCTTTTAGTCAAAGAACCGCATTTGGTCATTCTTTTATGGACCATTCCTTCACTTTAAGTGTACTTCTGTACTTAAAAAAACAAAACTGTCCACATTTAGCTCAAGAAAAAGTCTTACAATGGAATTTAAATGCCCTAAAGTGACAGGGATAAATGATAGAAATTCTCCTATAAATTCAGGCATGTAAGACAGCTGGGCAGCTAGGTGGCACAATGGAAAGAGCACTGGGCCTGGAGTTAGGAATACTCATCTTTCATAGTTCAAATCTGGCCTCAGACACTTACTTGTATGACCCTGGGCAAGTCACTTAACCCTGTTTGCCTTAGTTTCTTCACTGTAAAATGACCTGGAGAAGAGAATGGCAAACCACTCCAATATCTTTGCCAAGAGAACCTCAAGTTGGGTCACTAAGAATCACAACTAAAATGACTGAACAAACGTTGGACAGCTAGTCCAGTGACTCCCTCTTTAGTCACTTATTTATTCAACCCTTTGGTGATTTGGAGAGGCCTTATAGCCTAGTGAAGAGAGCTCTGGACTTGGGTATCAGGAAGCCTTCGATTTAAATCCTTTCTCTCACATATACTAGTTACGTGACAACATATCACTAATTTACCATACCTATTTGAACCTCAGTTTCTATAATTGTGAAATGTGATTAAAATACACCTTTCTCATAGGGTTATGAGGATCAAAGGAGATAATATATGTAAAACACTCTGTAAACATTAAGGCACTGTACAAAAATCAGTTAAATAATGATGAAAATAATTATTATTGTTTGGGGGAAAGAATCAGGTTTAAAACAATATAAAATCTATCTAAAGGTGGTGAAGGAGAAGACAGGATTACTACTTATAAAATTGATGCTTTCTTTTCTCTTAACAATTTAAAAGTTCAATTCAATAAACATCTACCTGCTATGTGTCAGGCCCTGAGTCTGGTGCAAAGACAAATCCATCCTTACCCTTAAGGAGCTTACACTATACTAAGGGGATGGAAATATGATGAGAAAATACAAATATAGAAAACAATTTCAAGAATGTTGAGGGTAGTAGTAAAAGGGAGAAAATCTGAGGAAAAGTCTCTCATAGGACACGGGCACCTGAAATGGATAAGGAAGGTACTTCCCTTTAACAATTGAAGTTGCAATGAATGACTCAAGATCATACCAAGTCAGTGGTGGAGCTAAGGCTAACTTAGGTCTAAGTTAGGGGTCTCTTGAGTAAATGATAAAAATGGGAGGTTTATGGTTTACCCTTTAACCTTACGTCCCTCTTGGTGCTCCTGGGAGTCACCAAAATAAATCCTCACCTTCAAGGAGGTACAGTAAGGTTAATTAGCTATTGTTTATGCTGTTCCCCAGACACTTAAATGCTCCATATAACCACGAAGCAATTAGAAAATCAGGGGACCTGGGTTAAAATCCCAGTTCTGTCACTTCCTATCTTTGCAACCTTGGATGTAAAATGAGTGGACTGTGGGTTGTACTAGATAAAGTTTAAGGGCCCTTCAGCCTCCAATTCTATGATCTTAAGAATTATTAAAACAGAATTTCAAGTCTAGGTGAATTCAAATAAGAATTTCATGTGAAACTCAGAGATATTTTCTATTCTGATACCATTACTTAATCACAACTCACTTTTCAATTTACATAATCCATAGGGGAAAAAATCCTCTAATTCAATAAAATGGGATTTTTTTTTTTCAGGGACCTTAAAACATCATAAGGTAGCACTAATTTGAGTTTGTCAAACTATTATAATTATATTCTATCCGATTTTTTATAAATATCTAAAAATTTCATCTCTGGTAGCAAGGTGAAAATATATTTTTACAAATATGATTTTAAAACTGTATAGTACATGATTTCTTTGAAAACCATGAAAACAATAGCTAGAAAGAAATATAGGTCATGTCTTACATAGCTAATTTTGATAGTAGCTAGTAGTCTTTGGCCATGATTGTCTTATTTTATTTTATTTGTAAAGGAAATCAGAACCAACTTATTTTATCACCTTTTCTTGAAGGAAATAAGCCTGAGTCTGAAAAGCTAGTGTAAAAAATAAAGCCTTATTTACCAATGTTTTGTTTTACCTTTATAGTAAAAATTAAATACTATAATATTTCTTGTTCCTTTGGAGGACTTAACTGAAGGAGACATGGGTCTACTCAGAGAGGCCCAAAATAAATCAAAATGACTGTCTCTATATTTTCTCTTACTCTTTACAACAACAATAATAATGACTAATTTATGTATTATTTAAAGGTTTAAAAAAGAGCTTTAGTTACATTACCTCATTTGAGTTTCACAAGCAGTACCTCGAGATGGGTCCTAGCAGAACTTGAACCCATTTTACAGATGAGGAAACTAAGAGTGCTTAAGTGAATTGCTCATGTTCAAGATATTGAAGGCTGGGTTTGAACCCTAGATTTCTTCTGATTTTTCCAGTACCTTTTTTTTTTTTTTTACTAGACTGAGTTGACTCAAGAATGATAAGTTATGGATCTTGGTAAAGAAAGCTCAAACATTGCTCAAAAGAGTTTAGATGAGTAACCTATCCCCTTTTTGACCTTATTTTCATTTTGTTTTGTCTGCTTAATATCTGCAAAGGACTTGATCTCAATTTCCAGCCATTCTTAACCCTACCAGGGGAACACATGGGCTGTCTTATCACTTTTCCCTCAATTTCTCCATCTTACTAAATGACCAACCTACTCCCTTTTCTGATCATAGAGAAGAGAAAGGGAATAAGCTTTTACTAATGCCTACTAATTCACCAGACACTGTGCTAAAGTGCTTTTACAAAATTATCTCATTTGATCATTACCACAACACTGAAGAAACTGAGGCAAACAGAGGTTAAGTGACTTGCTCACAAGGTTATTAAGTTTCTGAGCCTGGATTTTAACCTAGGTTTTCTTGACTCAATCCATTGTGCTGCCAGCTACTCAATTAGAGTTAGAATGTTACACTTTTTCAAAAGGAAAAAAAATGGTCTTTCTACTCAGAATTAAAGCATTTCCAGTCTATGAATATGTCTCACTTCTGTAAGAATATGTTATTCTATTTTATAAAAGTCTACATAATTCATTTCGAAGAACAAACACACACATGTGAACCATAACCTAAAAATGATTGCAGCTAGGACGAGAAAGAATATTCAAATGGCAAAAGGTAACAGTTACTATATAATGCCATGTATAACTGCTACATAGTTAAGAAACTGGAAGTTCCAACATGAGTTGGAACAATGGAGAGGTAGATATTCCATTACCTAATATTAAAATATCCATGTTGATATTTTAAAAAAAATTATAATTTCCTCTAAAACTTTTTCACCTCTGGGGTTAAAGTCTCCCTAGTGTTTCTAGAATCAAGTCTTTGGAGACATTTAATGCCCTTCATATCCTGGTTCTAATCTACCCTTCCAGCCTTCTTCTGTACTATTGCCCACTCCACACTTGATGGTCCAGCCAAGCTAGCCTTTTCGATATTCCTCCTCTATCTCTTGTCATTGTGAATGAAAAAGCTGGCCCTGGGCTGAGCATGCACTCCTTCCTCATCTCTTTCAGAACCCCTACTTTCCTTCAAAGCTCACTCAGTGAAAGCAGCACTTTCAACAGAAGGCAATTCCAGCTTCTTGTTGGAGCTAGTGACCAACTTCCCAATTTTTTGTTGTTCAGTTTTTTTTTTAAGTCCTGTCTGACTCTGTGACCCCATTTGGGGTTTTCTTGGTAGAGATATTGGAGCAGTTGCCATTTCCTTTTGCAGCTCATTTTATAGATGAGTAAATGGAGACAAATAGGGCTAAGTGATTTACTCAGAGTCACACAGCTAGATAGCGTCTGAAGTCAGATTTGGACTCAGGAAGATGAGTCTTCCTGATGAATCTTCCATTGCACCACTTAGGGCATTCTTCCCCTACCCCGGTTACCGTGTATTTATTGTGCATACTTCATGTGTATAAGTTGTCGCTCCCTTTAAAATGTAAGTGCTTTGAGGGTAGCAATTATTTTGCTTTCCCTTGTATCTCCAGTTTCTAATATAGTATCAGGCACAAAAATGAGCACTTAATAAATGCATTTGGTTGATTGCCTCATGTGGTTATTTTTTTTTAGGGACCTCTCCTTGACCTCCATTCCCAAGCCATGGGCACTAGAGCATCCATGTTGTTTAGGCTGGGAGGTCTGGATTTTATCTCTCAAATCAAATGTAATGTTCCATTGTTAGCAAAGACAGAAGTTGTTTGATCTCTAGATCTAGGAGAGACTTCAAACATCATCTGGTTCAGTGGTTCTCATAGTGTAGTATGCTGTTCCCTAGGGGGTCCCTGGTTCCCTTTTGGGGGCCCACCAGGTCAAAACTATTTTCATAATAAAGATATTATCTGATTATTAAAATGCTCCCCTTTCCAAATACATATATTGGTGAGGCCAGCTATTCTTCACATACTTGGACCACAAACAATATATTGTAACAGATTGAATGTAGGAGCAGATATGAAAATCCAGCTGTCTTCTATTAAGCTGGAAATTAAATTAATTTGCAAAAAATATGTAAAATAGTTCCACTCTTCTCACTATTTTTTTTTTCCTCTGGGGGGGTGAATTTCATGACTATGAAATAGCTATTATATTCAAGGCACCTTCCAAATATTTCTTTTGATCCTCATAAACAATCCTAGGAGGTAAGTGTGATTATTATTCCTGTTTTACAGTTGAGGAAACTGAAGCAGATAGAGATTAAATGACTTATCCATTGTCACAAAGCTAGTAAGTGAGGTCATACTTGAACTCAGGTCTTCCTGACTCAAGGCCCAGTGCTCTATCTACTGCTCCTGACTAGTAACACATTGATATTAACATTCAATGCATTTATTACTTTTATTTTTAAATGAATGAACAAATAAAGGTTTGAAAATTTTATGTTTTAATTTTGAATATAGTAAATGTTAACAGCCAAAGGTCTTTGAGAGTCTTCAATAATTTTTAAGAATGTAAAGGCATCTTGAGATCAAAAGAACCACGGATCTAGTTCAACTCCCTTATTTTACAGGTGGGGAAAATGAGGCCAGAGAGATAAAGTGGGTATATCCAATGTCACTGAGATATTAAGTGGCAAAGTCAAGATTTCAACACAGTCCTGATCCCTAGACCACGCTGAGAGCTCTTTCTATTTTGAAATCTGTATGCTTTACACTTTTGCAGAAGTATTTAAAAAAAAAAAGTTAAGTGTATAGTACAGTAGAAAGAATATTGAATGTGCAGTCCAAAGATCTGGGTTCTTCTAGCTTTGGCTCTGCTATGAGCAAGGTTGATTTCGGAGGGGGGTGGGGGCAAAGATTTACTTATCATCTCAGTTCCCTGATCCTTATGCTGAAGGGATTAGACAAGAAGACTTCTAAGGTAATGTCTGGCTCTAAATCCTAGGATTCTCTTAGAAGAAGCCTTCTTAAAAAGTTAGGCCATTACTTTAGTTCAATTAAGAGGAGAGAAAAACTGTAACCCAGCTTGCCCTAATTCACTAAATTCACTATGGTAACAACAAGGATATTGTAAATTCAGGAGATTAAGAAATTAAATTTTATCTGAAGCAGCAAAAGAGGCTAAAATTTATTTATAAAGTACATATTTTGTTCCGTGTTGTTGCCTTGGAATCATTCTTCAATTAAAAACTAGAATATAACTTAAAATAAGGACATACATGCTTAATTAGGCACATTTCTTATTTGCTTCACTTTAATTTTCAATTTGATTAACACTGCCAGCACTCGACACTGAAAATTTATGGAAAGCCAGCATTAAATAGCTTTGCATTTTAAAGTTCGCTCGATGCATTTTCTCTCTCTTGAATACTTCTATTAAATGGGTTATCTTGCTCTGTGGAAAGGGTTGCTTTATTTCTCTTAGTTCAGTGAAATTCAGCGACAGCCGTCCAGACATTGCCCATTATCTTGTTAGGCCTGTCAAAGGTCTTTGTGTCACCCTTGTGGATAAGTAAGCAGAGTAGATTTGAGTTGTGGTTATGGTGCCCAAGAGAGTGGCAAACTTATGTAGGCAGTTTGGCCCAAGAGAAGATGAAAGTCACATTGGGCAACAGGATCCTCAGTTATATTTACTTTGGGGTTCCAGAATTGTCTAAGCTTCTAGTTCACTCTACAGAAAATCATTTGATCTCTTAGGAGAGGTGCTTCGCTTCCAATTAATTTTCTGTACATGATAATGAGCACATTTTTAAATAGGTCATTGGAGAACAAGTTTTCAAGATGCAACATGTAGAAAAGTCACAACTACAGCTGATCAACTTCTTGATGGGAGTGTCACCTTCATAGAGGGTATTCTTTTAATGAATAGGTAAATGTGTGTAATTGGTTTTTGTGTATTTTTCTTTTCTTTTTTTTGGGGGGGGGTGGGAGGGTGTATAAACTTTATTGAACTGACTGGGTTTTCACGTAAAGTACACAATTTAGAGTACAGTACCTTTACCATAGAGTTACTGGGTACAAGAGCTAGTATAATTATAATAGCTAGCATTTATAAAGCACTTAAACTATTTATAAGGTACTTTATGGATACTAAGAATTTTATGGATATTCTCTCATTTCATCCTCACAACAACCTTGGGAGGTAGATGCCATTATCACCCTCTTTACAAATGAGGAAACTGAGGCAAACAGAGGTTAAGTGACTTGTCAAGCATCACACAACTAGTAAGTGTGTCTGAGGCTGGATTTGAATTTGGGTCTTCCCGATACTAGGTCCAAGGCCTGTCACTGTGCCTTGGTGACATTTATGTATCATTTAAAGGTTTGTAAAACACTTAATATCATCTTATTTGATGCTCATGATAGCCCTCTTCAGTAAGTTCTTCTGGCATTATTATATCTATTTCATAGATGAGGATATTTCCTAAGCAGTGTAGTACTCTTCCATTGCATCTTGGGTCATCTCCAGTTGAGCCATGGTTATATGGGATCAGCTCTGAAATGGTGCTATTTCAGAGCTTAAGGTATCATTCCTCTAAAGGAGGACTGGGTTGTTTACCCTGAAGAAGAGAATCGAGCTTCTCACAACCCAAACCACCCACCATTTAAGGTGACTGTGCTTGAAGTTCTTATTTGGGAAAGGGTAAAGTCAGCCAGGCCCTCCCACTCTACTAAATCATCAGGGGATGTAGAAAGTGGCGACTACAGCAACTTCAGTCTATTTCCAGTAAGAGTCCCTGTGGTGGGACAATTATGTTTATAGTAACCGAGAGAAGAAAACACAGAGTGGGAGGAAAGATAACAAACAAATGAAGAAATCAAGAGAAAAGGGGAGTTTACCTAAATTGACAGAGCCATGTGGAAAGACATGAGGTCTAATAACTCAACATTTGCACATATTTTGAGATAAGGTAGGTCCACCCAAATTCCAAGAAACACAGCATCCCTTGCATTAGAGTTCCAATCTACATAACAGGATGACTTGCCTCATAGGTGGTAGGACCACCCAGAACAGACCTTGTTACAAGCAAACTAGGCAGCAAAGCCTCACGATTTATGCCCAGTCTCTGCCTCAACACTGTCAAAAATGCAGTTATGCATACTAATTGTATGGTGAAAGGTTGACGTGTATGCAGTCCTCTTTCTACATCTGTGTCCTAGAAGTGCTGTTTGTCAGACCTGGGCGTTTTGCAGGACTCCAGCTGCCCAAAGCCATTTTCATTTTGATCCATGCTGAAGATGGTATGTTTTAATAAGTTGCTTCAGTTTCATTATGCAACTCAAAACGATGAAAACTACTTCTTAAAAAAAGTGTTAGACAGGATTACAAGCAGCTAATTGGGAGGTGGGGGAAGTGAGAATGGAGAAAGGGTAGAATAAGATGGCCAGAGGGAATTCCTGGCCAGCAAGGGCTAATTATTCAATGGGCCAACAAGATATCCCATTTCCATCTTTTAAAAAATTACTTTAAAATGTGTCCTCCTGACACATCTAGTGGTGTCTCCTTCCCCCTTTTCCCAGTGAAAAAGATGATATGTAAATTACAAAGGCACTCAAAACTTTTAGTTACATTAACACACACACACACACACACAGCTTCTCCCCAATTTCAACATGTGTTTTTATATAAATCTGCATGCTCCAATTAATCTGCCTAAATGCTGGTATGCTGCTAGACTGCCCTAATTATCTTTGCGAGCACAATGCAGAATTTGTGGTCTCATTTCTCAGGAGAAAAGGGCGCCTAACTTTGGCTACACCCATAAGACTTTAAAAAAAAAAATTGGAATTTAACCATCACCTAAAAAATATCTTCAGCAAAAAACCCATAAGCAGCTGCTAACTCATCAGGGATGGTGCAATACTGGGGGTACCTGAGACCATATTTCACTGTATTATCCTAATGAAGGACACAGAGGAATGACTAGGATTTATAGAATCTCTTTCCACTTGCCAAACATCAGCAATGGAGGGAAAACAGGAATTTTCTTGGGATGGTCTGATGTACCTTTTTTGTGGGTCCACTATACCTGACTGGTGGGAACTTTTTTTCCTCCAGTGAATGAAATAGCTGCCTATAACAATGCAGCATTTAGCACAAGGCAAGTTTTATTTTCTTTTAAAGTCCTTGGCACTTGAGAACAGTCTTATGGGAAATGGCTATTGTGTTTACTGTTATTTGATGATGAAATGTCATCTGAGTAAAATCCTGCTGTAATAAATTATTCCATTCAATAAAAGCATCAATAGTTTGGCCGGTTTAAAAATACAATTTGCATTATAATGCACTGAGAAATCCCCAATGCCAAACTCCTCCTGCATACATTAGTCCATATTTAAACACACACAAATACACAGCCAAATGCAATTCCATCTTGCATGAAAGTAACATAGAAATGTTGCCTGAATTCTCAGAGCACTGTGAAAATCTTTAGACTAAAAATCATTGTTCACTATCAAATAGCTTAGTTTGGCAGTGTTTGAGTGGAAGAATTACAATTCTGCTTTACAAGTTTAAGGGCACAACAAACAAGTGATACTTCATTGCTGACAATTAACAAGGAGAATTTTTTAAAAATACAATTTTCACCTAATTTCCTATTAAAATGCACTGTTGTATTTTGACTAGCTCAATATGTCATATTCCATATGGATTTTCATATTTTTGTAGAATTTGTCATTTTCAGAAATTGTCATTGTTAGTCTGAGGACAGTGTGGTCTTTAAGACCTCTGTGTATTGGTATATGCACATACCTGTGACTTCATTATTACAGAGAACTCACCAAAGAAACTCCTACCAAGTTATACTGTAAATTGCTCTACATCTTAGACCTTAAACCTGTTGCCAGGGGATACTGGGAAGCTTAATGACTTGCCCAGAGTCAAGCAACCAGGAGGTTCATAGGATTAGTCACTTTAGAGGGCATTTATTCTAACAGATAAGGAAACTGAGGCCCATTATACATGATGGAGCTGAGATTTGAACTTTGGGGCCTATCACTCAGGGAATGACAAAGTCAGACTTACTTTCAAAGAATATCATTTTAAAATTATATTATGTTATAGAAATACTTATTTTTTATTCCATAAACTAAAAAAAATTATCATTGTCAGCTGCATGGAAAATGGGCTTGGAAACAGGAGAGGTTGGAAGGAAAAAGACCATTTGGGCTTTCCTTGCTCCTAATGGTAACAGTTACCATTCCTACATGTCTTCACGCCCACAAAAACAGGTAGTTTGGAATGAGAGATATGTTCTTCTACACACACAAACATACACAAACACACACACAGAATAACTATCATATATAATACATATTACATGTGATATACATTATAACGATATATGGTAAATTCTACAATGTGAATTTTTTTTTTAAGCAATTAGGGTTAAGTAACTTGCTCAAGGTTACATGGCCAGTCATTATTTATGTGTGGGTGCTCATATTCTGAGGCTAGGACTAATCCCGGGTCATCCCGACTCCGGGGCCCGGTGCTCTTATTCACTGCGCTACCTAGCCGCCCTAACAATGTGAATTCTTAACTGTGTTAGGATCATAAAATTATTATTGTAATATGGGATCCTTAATCTTAATTTCTTTGTCTATAAAATAAGGGGTGTGAACTAGATTAGTGTTGTTAAGTAAAACAGGGCCCACGAATCCATGCAAAAGAATCCCTGCAGACCTCATACCAACTTGGTTTTCAAATATTTTGTTGTATTTTTAATTGTGTTAGGTACTACCCAATTCCATTTTAATCATCCAGTTTGGGAGCATGAGTAGAGGAACAGCAGTATCAAAAGGAAGAGAAGGTTAGTAGGGAAATGAAAAGACCGCTTGGACAGGAATGGAAGGTTTGTACAACAGAGCAGTGGGATGGATATAAGAAAGGCAATTCTGGCATAGAATAACAGAAAGGAAACTGAACAGAGGTGAGAGATATCTGGGTTAATTTCCTGCTTCTGTTAGTTAATATCTTTGGAAAGTCATATCTTTTGGAACAACTTTTGGAATATTTTATTATTATATAATATATTATTACCCCCCAGAAAGGGTGGGGTTGGGGAGGAGGTGCCACAAGAAGATCATTGAACTGCCAGAGGGTCTGAGCTTCCTTTAATAGGCAATAAGTGCTTTAGGACTAAATACTGAGGTGTCAAACTATTAGGCCTAAGGGACTTGCAAAATTCCTCAAGTATGGGTTGAAAACAGATGAAAATGTAATTGAAAAATATTTAACAAAATAGATAAAAATACAATAAAACATAGATAATATTACATTTTAAAACGAAGTCAATAAGTGGCCCACAGGGATCAATTTCTATTTGATTTTGATGCCGTTGGACTACAGGCTATGTAGAGATCATTACAGACCAAGGTAATCAGAAAAAAAGAAGAAACTTCAGGGAAGAGGTGGATTTTCAGCTAGGCCTCCAAAGAACAAGTGTTTGTTATTGGGTAGGGGATTGTTGGGGCTATTAATGGAGGAAAGTAGGGAAGAGAAGGAGAATGGAAAGAGAATAAGAATTTATATAACACCTACTATCTGGGGCAGTACATAGAGTGCTTGACCTGGAGTCGGGAAGGCCCGAGTTAAAATTTGGCTTGAGAAACTTACTAGCTGTGTGACCCTGGGCAAGTCACTTAACCCCATTTGCCTCAGTTTCCTCATCTGTAAAATGACTAGAGTAGGAAATGACAATTACTCCAGTATCTTTGCCAAGAAAACCTCAGAAGGAGTCACAAAGAGAAAAGGAGTCACACGATAGAAAAACAATGAAATGTGCCAAGCACTGTGTTAAGTATTTTACAAATATCTCATTGAGTTCTCATGGCAATTATGTGCATTAGATGCTGTTATTATCCTGTTATTAAATGAAGAAACTGAGGCAGACACTAGTTAAGTGGCTTACCCAGGCTCACACAGCTAGCCAGTGTCTGAGGCCATATCTGGATTCAGGTCTTCCTGTCTCCAGACCCAGTTCTCGGTTTATGTACCACTTAGATGACCCAAAAGTGATGGATGGGCCTTAGGGCCACAGCATGGAGTGATAAAAAAAAGCTTTAGATTCAAAGTCAAAAGGCCTGGATTGTTCAAATCCTTGTTCTATCATTTGCAAGAATCAGTCAAGTTCTGCCTTCTGGAGTCATATGACTGCCTTTCGGATACCTGAAGTTGCTACCTTGCTACCTTCTGCTCACCTCACCACTGACTGTGAACTTCGTGAGAACAGGGGCCATCTTTCATTTTCTTTGTAACCTCAGCACTTAACACAGTGTATGGAACATACAAAAGCTTAATATCTATTGACTGACTCAACCATTTTTTTTTCAGAGTAAATATCCCTAGTTCTTTCCCTCAATCTTTGTATGGCCTGATTTAGAAATTGTACTTTGCACCTGCAATCTCTCTCCCTGGGTTCTGATATGCTAGCTTGGGCCTATCTTGGTCAGTTCTGGATTTTTCTGACGTTTCCTGGTTAGTTCTAGGAATGCCACCATGCCACCTTCTTCTTCGACCTTTAAAGTTTCCCTTTATATGTTATATTCTCCCACTGGAATGTAACCTCGAAGGCCAGGGTGATCTAGAATGCTTTGAATAGTATCCTCAGCACTTTGCACAGTGCGCACTCATTAACTGTCTTTCCGTCTTGAAGCCCCTACCATCCTGATTATTCCTCCCTGACCAATCCAGCTTATCAATGCCTTTCCTACAGTATGCTGGGCAGAAATGAATACAGTGCCTAATCCGCAGTACTAAAACATTTCTCACTGATTGGAAGATTCTGCCAGCACCACCTGTGATTGAATCAGCTTTTTTGGCTATGAAAGCACACTGCTGTCTCATATAGAGAGCTTTCAGTTCACTAAAAACCACCAGGCCTTTTTTTCTTCACAAACTGTTGTTGAGTGAAATCTCCTCCCATTCTATAGAGATGATTTAAAGAAAAATACAAGTGTAGAAGTGAAGTTCTACATGTATTATAATTAAATTTCATTGGATTAGTTTTGGTTCATCACTCCAGCTTGTCAAGATATTTTGGATCCTGATTCTGTCAGCTAATGCATTAGCTATGCTTCTCAAGTTTGTGTCATTGAAAAATTTAATAATGTATTCATCTATATATATATATGTGCTATCTGTGCCTTCATGTGAGTTGCTGATTAAAATGCTGAATAGAAAAGTCTGAAAAGGACCCAAAACTCAGTCCTGTAGAGCAGAGATGTTCAAAATGTGACATACAGGCCACATGTGGCCCATAACATTCTTCAGTCAAATCAAAATGCAATTGAGAAATATTTAACCAGATAAATAAAAATACAATAGAAAGCAGATAAGCTTATATTTTAAAATGAAATCAATATGCAGCTTGCATATTGGGCAGCTAGGTGGTTCAGTCAGAAAGATTCATCTTCCTGAGTTCAAATCTGGCTTTAGACACTGAGTGACCCTGGACAAATCACTTAATACTGCTTGCTTTAGTTTTCTAATCTGTAAAATGAATGGGAGAAGGAAATGGCAAACCACTCCAGTATCTTTGCCAAACAAACCCCAAATGGGGTCATGAAGAGTTGGACATGGCTGAAAATGGCTCAACAACAAAAACACAGCCTGCAGGGCTCCTTGAATACAGTTCAGCATTTCTACTATTTCAGTTGACACTGCTTCTGTAGAGGATGGATTCCTGGGGCACCTTGCCTCTAAGTTGATTCAGATCCATAGTACTCATCATTTTGTGTTGGGTCATTCACATAGTGGGTAGAGTGAACTCTGCCTAATTTTATTGCCATCTAGTTCACTTCTCTTCAATTTGTATGCAAAGCTATCAGGAGAGATTTTGCCAAATGTTCCCCTGAAATCTAGATTAGTCAGTCAATAAGCATTTATTACTCACTGTGCTAAATGCTGGGGATATGAAAACAAGCAAAAAAATGTTCCTATTCTCAAGAATCTCATGGTTTAGCGGGGGAAACATCATGCAAACAACTATGTTGTTTGAATATATAGGCTATATATCTAAAGCTATACAGTAGATGTATATATCTACACAAACATGTAGGATATATATATACATATATATAAAATATGGAAAATATTTAGGACAAATTAGAAATAATCAAAGGAAGGACAGTACTGGAATCAAGGGGAATCAGGAAATACTTCCTGTAAAAGGTGACTTTTCCCTTTGCCAGGGACTTAAAGAAAAAAACCAAAACTACTTAATGCTATCTGGCATGAATCATTCTTAATGGATGACTTATCTCGATATCCCTTTTAAAGTGCCTACATATAGCTCTCTAATAATTCACCTTAGGGGGCGGCTAGGTGGCGCAGTGAGTAAGAGCGCTGGCCTCGGAGTTGGGATGACCCAAGATCAAATCCGGCCTCGGAAAATGAGCACCCACACATAAATAATGACTAGCCGTGTAACCTTGAGCAAGTTACTTAACCCCAATTGCTTAAAAAAAAAATTCACCTTAGAATTGTGCAAGAAATTCACATCAGATGCACCTGCCTATATTTTAAAGAAATCATCTTTATGGCATATCAGTTCAGGGATTGGCTTTATGGCATATCAGCACAGGGATTGGCTATCTCCAGTCCTTTGGTACCTTTTCTATCCTCCCTGATATTTTACAGATTACAAAGAGTGACTTTGCAAATACACTTGCAAGTTCTTTGAGTATCCTGGAACAGAGTTCATTTGGCCCCAAGTATTACTGATTGATTCAAATGAACCTTTCATATATAATCACTATTTCATAGGTTTTATGTAATCTGTAACTAGAAAGAGCCTTAGAAAGATAAATGACTACTCGTCCAAAGACACAGAGATAAGTGATGAGAGAGATGAGAGAGAATCTGAACACACATCCTCTGACTCTGAATCAAGTACTCTTCCTACCTTCTTACCTTTTAAACAGAAATAGTCTTCTCTTGCTAAGATGACATCATAGTCACTCAGTCAGTGCTTCTCCCCTACCCATACTTGTCCCCTTGCCCCCACTCTCTGAGAGCCTCCTTTCTGTTCTTGGCCCAAGGCCCTCCAACTCCTCACTCAGGCCTTTTCTTAGGCTGTCCCCTGGGCCTGGAATGCTCTTCCTCCTCATTTTTGCCTCCCTGGCTCCCTTCAAGTCACAGCTAAAATCCTACCTTCTACATGGAAAGGCTTCAAATACAAACTGGACCTTCCTAAGAGCTGCCTGAACTAGATTAAAACAGAACTGGGCAGTATTTAACACAATAGTAAACACAACACAATAGGACAAATATAATGTTCATGTTTTCCTAAGTCACTTTGTGGGTCCCAGATGTATGTAGATCCCTATACACCATTTAGTGACCCCTGTTTCTAGCTGAGTTTGACACCACTGTTCCATAGTAATTCTTCTCCAATGCTTAATTCTAATGCCTTGCTTCTGGTGATTATTTCCTCTTTATCCTGCATGTAGCTTGTTTATACATAACTATTTGTATGTTGTCTCCCCATTATAATGTGAGCTCTTCCAGGGCAGGGGCTGTCTGCTGCTTTCTTTGTATCCCAATGCTTAGCACAGGGACTAGCACATAGTAGATGCTTAACTAGAGTATAGTGACTGCTTACCATGTGTCAAGCACTGTGCTATGCTCTGGGGAGATGGTAAGAAAGGGGAGAAAAAGGATTACAGATGGCACCCCCCCCAAAAAAAATAGGAATGACCCACTTGAATCACGTGAGTCTGGGAAGAAAGGCTTGATGGAAGTTAAGGAGAAACCTTTATGCTTGTGACTCTGTGGGATATTTGTTAGTGGAGATTCAGAAAGCTTTAGTCCTAAGTCAATTTTTCAGTTTTCTTGAACTGCCAGGATTCAGCCGTAGGCTTTCCCTTAGCTTTTCTAACTTCTCTTTATTTCCCATCGGCTATACTCTTTGGATTTCATTCCACTGTCATCATAATTCTCCTGTTCCCTCTGGGAAAAACTCATCAGCCAGGAAACTCATAATCATAAAGCTTTGGTACTCACACTTCATCAGCATCCTCAGAAACCACTGCCATTTTGACTAGAGGACACAGAAGAAAATAAAAGGTCCTCCAAAACTTCCATAGAAAGAAAGTCTAGGGCGGCTGGGTGGTGCAATAAACAGAGCACTGGCTCTGGAGTCAGGAGGACCTGAGTTCAAATCTGACCTCAGACACTTAACACAAAACTAGCCATGTGATCTTGGGTAAGTCACTTAACTCCAACTGCCCTACTGTCCCTCCTCCAAAAAGCAAAAAAGAAAAATCTAAAAAAAAAAAAAAGCAGGTCTTGAAGCCCAGCAAACTAATTTGACATCAACTGCATTCTTTGGATTCTACTATTCTACCATCTGGCAGCTAGGTGGTACAGTGGAGAGTGTGCCAGGTTTGTAGACAGGAAGACTCGAGTTCAAATCTGTCCTCAGATACTTACTAGCTGGGTGACCCTGAGCAAGTAAGTCACTTAACCCTGTTTGCATCAGTTTCCTTATCTGTTAAATGAGCTGGAGAAGGAAATGGCAAACCTTTCCAGTAACTCCAAGAAAACCTCAAATAGGGTCTCAAAGAGTCAGACATGACTTAGCAACAACAACTCCATCATCATTGTACCCTTGTAATAGAGATACCTTCTCCCTTCTATTCCCCCTGCTTTTTAGCTTCCTTTTGTGTGTTTTCTTCCTCCTTTTGTGTGTGTTTGTTTGTAATGTTCTTGAGGGCAAGGGCTACCTTTCCTTTTCCCCTTTAAAGATCCCCAACATTTAATAAGTGTTTATTTGTATCATATTCTATTGTATATTTGTTTAAAATTCATCAGATGGATGGGCAGGGAAGGGCACAAATAGGACCCTATCTGATAGATCATAGGGAATTTGGCTTGGGGCCAAAGTCAAATCTGGGGAAATTGGAGCTGAAAGTGAAAAGTATTTAGGTAAATGGTTTGGAAAGTATAAGATGGTTTTCTTTTAGGGAGTAAATTTATTGTCAAGAAACTTGGTCAGGATTACATAAGCCAAAAAAAAAAAAAAAGCAAAGGACCGAGAAACTATAGTGGAACTTTGTAACTCAATTCAATTCAATTCGCTCTTATTAAGGACCTAGTAGTAGGTGCCAAGCACTCAGCTAGGCTCTAGGAATTCAAAGACTAAAACAAACAAATAAACAAAAAATACAGTTCTCTCTCTAAAAACAAAAAAAATCTAGCTATGAATGAGATTTTTAGGTGTTCATAGCTGGGCCCTTAAAAGGCTCTACTGCTAGGGAGCCTCAGGGCAGTGCCATGATGCAAATATCCCAAATATTCTATAAATCCAAAGAATGCTTTTGCAAGGGGCTCCCTAGTTCTCCAAAGTAGGACTTCCTTTGCATCTTTGGGGCCATCCAAAAGCAGAGAATCCAGGTCCTGATAGTTTTCTCTAATGTTAGAAATCTGTGGTAAGCAATAGTTTTGGAATTTCCTGTAGCAGTAAGAAGAAGGCAGGAGAGGTGGGGTTCATGGGGAGCCATTGCTTATCATCATTTATATAATGGCAGTATGGTGTAATACAAGGATTTAGAGACAGAGGGTCCTGAGTTCAAATCTCAGTTCTGCCATCTGCTAGCCATGTGACCTTGGGCAAATCACTAAACCCGATTAGGTCTTAGTTTCCTTATCTGAAGAGGGGATTGGACTGGATCAACTCTATGGCACCATTCACTCTAAATCCACGATACTACCAAACTACATGTTGTATCCCTCTGATGAGAATGAAAGCTCTTTGAAGGTACTTACTGTTCATTCATCTTTCAAATGGCCATACTAGACACAAAATTAGGATAGGGAGGGGGATTGGTCCTGAGATTTCAGGAGGATAGGACACTACCTGTACCAATGCAAGTTGACATCTTTTCTGCAATACCGACTTGCCTAGAGAACTGAGATGTCAGAGATTTTCTTAGGGTTACACAATAGCTATAGGTCAGAACCAAAGCTTGAACCCCAATCTGTCTGGTTTCAAATCCAGCTCTATCTACTAAACCAGAGGTGCCAAACTCAACTCTTGAGTGTGGCCAGAACCACATTAAAATGTTTCAAATATATATAAATACTATTATCAATACTCTTTTGCATGTAATTGGGAGATAAGATGTGCAGGCATTGGGGTACAGAGATTCACCTTGCTCTAATGGAAAAGTCGAAGGGGGTATGGGAGAAGATATGGGAGAGAGCAGATTGGAGGAAGGGATATCTTGTGGGACTGCTCTTCTGGGATGGTGGGTAGGGGAAAAACGGGGAAAAAATTGTAACTCAAAATCTGGCTGAAACGAATGATGTAAAACAGAAGTTAATAAAGCATTTGTTTAATTAGAAAAAAAGAAAAAGAAAAATGTAATTGGGAAATGCTTAATGAAATAAAATAAAAATACAATAAATACAAAATAGAAAATGCTAAATTGTGGTTTTCTAAGTCAATATGCAGCCATCAGTTATATTTCTATTTCAGCTTGACACTACCTTTCTGTCTCTCATAGTAGCACTTAATAAATGCCTTTTTTGGATTGGAAAAATTAAGGCAAAAGAAACCAAAGTAAAATGAGATGATGGTAAGAACTTGAAATTGATGAGGAAAAGTATAGCTAATGTAGTCATCCAAAGAGAGTAAAGATAACCCAAGTAAAGAGATGTTAGTTATGGTTATTTCTTCAGGCCATTTAGGCTGTGGCTAAGCATGCAAAAGGAAATGGGGAAGTGAGGCAAGTATAAAGATAATTCAGGCAATCTTCCTCCCCATCTCTCATATGCTTTGGCCTCAATTATGAAGACATTTTGGTACAGTGAACACTTAGTCAATAACATTTCCTGGGCACCAACTGACCAAATATAGAGGCAATGCTCAGAGTACCTTAACAGAAAATGTTGCATACATTCAGTATTTCATTCCTATATTGACTCTAAGTAAAACGACGATCCATTGACATATATTTTGACTATTTCCCAAATCCAAATAGTTCTTTAAGATGGTGTGGGATACGAATACAAGATGAAAAATTGAGGGTTCTGAATAAGAGGCTTCATGGTCCTAAGTGGTTAATGAATTTTTTTCCCACTGAATATGAATCATGAAAATGATCTCAGGCTGGTGAAAGAGTTCAGAATGCCCCAAAGTCTCAGGTTTAATTTGAAAGGGAAGAAGAAGGGGGAGGGGAGAGAGAGATCACTTTTCCAGTGTGATTGCTGACCTCCCAAGATAAAATTAAAATTGTCAGGGTGACTGTTTTATCTTTCTTTTACTTAGAGAAATAAATGCAACACATAAAAAACTTCTTCCTGTTTTCCCATTCTTCTGAAGTCATACTCTGAGAAAGGCAGTTGTAGCTTTATTGGAAAGGGAGTACTAAGCTTCCTTCAAGAACATTTTGTTTCTAGAAAAGTAATCCTTTTTAACATGAACAGGAAAACTTTATCTTCAGTTCTACAATTTTTGTACGACATACAGAAAGTTTGGCAACAGCTGATTCTTAATATGCATACGTGACTTCAGAGACCTGCCTGACTTTGATATACCATTGACTCACATGGTTTGTGTAAGTGTTAAGATGATTTTTTAGAGAAACAACTGCATCTCTCTTTAGAAGTGAGATTATTAGGAACATAGATTTAGGGCTGCAAGGAACCTTGGAGCTCATCTAGTCCAACCCCTTCCCTTTTATAGATGAGAAATATAGGCTCTGAGAGGTTAGGGCATTTGGTTAGGGTCACATGGGCCATAAGTGGTAGAGCTGGGTTTTGAATCTAGGTCCTCTCATGCCAAACCCAGAAAAATGTCTACAGCCCCATGCTGTCTCTTCACTCATGCAATGTGCTGGAGGCAAATAGAAGTTGAATTTCCAAAGGAACTTTAGCTATTCCTTCCAAGTGAAATTCTATCTAACAGTTATATTGACTTATTTAGGGATAAAAAGGAAAATATAAATAAATATATGTATATATATATACACATATATTCATATGGCTATGTATATGATATGTTCAAACTTGACAGAAAAAGCAAAGCTAAAGGAGTAATAAAATTGCTCTGTAAAAATGAAAATCACACACACAAAAATGAAATGTTTTCTATAAATGTCAAAACATCATAATGAGCTGTAATGTTGGTAAAGAAAAACAGATATAGAGTGTGCAGGAGTGTATTTTACATACTAGAGCTGCGTAAACCTGGTAGACAAAATTGGAAAAAGCTGAATGTTACACGTCATTGATACTGGACCAATACTAGAACAAGATAAAGAACCCCAGCAACAACATATCCACCTTCCCTTTTTGAAATAAAGAAATATCAAAACTCTTGAATTAAAAGGTTGAGTATTAGTCTATGTGTAGTTGATAAATGTAGGCCTAATCTAATCAGTGGCTGTAAGAGGCACCATCAGCTGGTTGCCCTGACCTAGGCTTCTAGTTTTCACAAGAGTAAGATTTAACAAAGATGTCGACTCTAGGCCTTTGACCTGCTTGAGACCCTGTTCATGCTAGCCTGACGTTCTGGTGAACAGACGGAGACTTTCAGTTCAAATCAGTACCATGTGCATTCTGCTAATATAACACATGGCTTTGAAATTAAAATGCAATGTGATCGAGTGCTTCAGGATATTTTAACAGCTAAGAGAAAGATTATAGCCAGATAAAGCTGGGCTTTTAGGGCATTTCTGCTCATTTGTGGGCCTCCCCTCTTCTTTGGACTAGACAAATTCAATTTTATTGTATTTCTTAAGAATTTGCTAGAAAAACAGAAAGTTCGGTGAGTTATTTCATGCTTGATTGATCTTGGGGAAATGGGGATGTTGTAAGGTTTCTCTGTGACATGTGTCACCTATTAGATGGGTAGCTTTTTCTACTTCCAACAGAGCCAAACCAAATTAATTAGAAAGGGGCTTAAATTACAAGCTAAATACAATGAAAAGTAATAAAAACATAAAATGACATTCAGGTCATCAATAATATTCCTGAGGTAATTCGACATTGATTTTTCTTGCTCACTATGATAAAGAGCTTTACAAGCTGCCAAAGTGACAACCTGACCCACAGTATAGTAGTGACCACTATGTGGGTGAAGAGCACAAATTTAATAATGGGACAGATTTATTTTCTTTTTGCTTCTCACTTTGCTTCTCTAAGGGGAGGGAGGAGGAAGCACTGGGCATTTAAAAGAGTTGGTGCTGTTATTCATGGGGCTAAGGAGAATTCTGTTCCTCTAATTTCCTCAAAAATATAAAATGACAATTTTGCTTAAAAAAAAACAACTCAGCAGATAAAATGATATGAATATGGCTGAGTATCAACAAAGATGAAAACAAGAGAAATGAAAAATTTAAAAACCACTTCAAAATAAAGCATGAAACTCACATTAACTTTCTATCCTTTCTAAAAAAAGGAAAAAAAAATAATTGTCCCCACTTTTTCTAATTGCCCCTTGGCTCACTCAATTTTTATTTATCTCAGCACTTCTGAAATAAAGAACTGTGGGGAAAAAATGTAAGATTTTAGGATGGGAAAAACTAGTCCGAAAATAGGAGAAGCCAAACTTTACAAAGTAGAGTAGGTGTGTGTGTGTGTGTGTGTGTGTGTGTTTTTTATTTTAAAGTGTGGATTACTTGATTTATCATTCCATGAAAAGTATTTGAAGGGTTTTAGGACTGGTGACTCTATTTGGATAAATGTTCTATCTCCAATGGAGTGTGATTTCCAGACACTTATTTTTTCGTATTTCATTTTGTACACTAAACTATAGACAAAATGGCTAGGAAACACCACACCTAACATTTCTTATATTGGGTAATCTCATTTTGCATAACCACATGAGATCCACTTTATATATATATATATATACATATATATTTTTTTAAAGCAATTGGGGTCAAGTAACTTGCTCAAGATTACACGGCTAGTCATTATTTATGTGTGGGTGCTCATTTTCTGAGGCCGGATTCGATCCCGGGTCATCTCAACTCGGGGGCCAGCTCTCTTACTTACTGCGCCACCTAGCCACCCTGAGATCCACTTTTTCAGGTCAAGTCTTCTTTCACAGAACCCTTGTTGGTGTTGCTGTTCAGTACCATCTGGAGGTGTCTTGGCTGAGAAACGGGAATGATTTGCCATTTCCTTCTCCAGCTTATTTCACAGAAACTAAGGCAAACAGAGTTAAGTGTCTTGCCCAGGGTCACATAGCTAGTTAGAGTCTGAGGCTGAATTTGAATTCAGGTCTTCCTAATTCCATGTCTGGTATACTCAGATAAGCCACATGGCTAGCTGATACTTGTTACTTTTGCCTTGATCTTTCAGCAATATGCATTATATACCACAAATGACACCAAACTGAATCTAGCAGTCCTTATCTTAGATTCCCTGCTGTTGTATGCAGTGGTTATTCCTCCACCTATGTTCACAAGGGTCAATTCTTTCTATCTATTTATCTATCTATCTATCCATCCATCCATCCATCCATCTATCTATCCATAGTGAGTGTTAGGGATGTCTGCCAGACAGAAGGAAAACAGACTACATGCTAAAGAATGGTCTTTGGGGTATCTAAGGAACCCCACATTCAGATGGTGGGGCTCAGATGGTGCTAGGGTCTAGGGTAGTATCTCAAACCTCCTTCTTGAACATGCAGTTCTTTGTCTTGTGCCACAAAACAGTAATATGAATACTGAGATAGCTTCTAGGACAACATCTGAAATTGGAGATGTATCCTTAAGCATCATTCTCTATGTGCAAGGCAGGGGAGGGGGAACTCTTCAAAATATCCTTCTGAGCACAAGGAAACAAAAAAGTTTTATGATAGAGACTAGAATATGGTAGCATTTATAAGACCAACTTTTTCTCCTGGCATAAATCTCTCAAATGCTAATGTAAGTTGATTGGAAAGTGCCCTTTTCTTTATACAAATTCATTATACAAAACAACTTTTTGGGTTATGGCTTTTAGATTGTTTTCGAGTCTTTCACAACTGCTTTGTTCCTATTCTTTTATCCACCTATATATACATATATTATTTCCCTCAGCTAAAAAAAGTAAGCCATTTGAGGACAGGGACAATTTTACTTTTGTTCCATATCCTAGGCTCTGAGCACAGATATAGTAGTCACTAATAAATAGTAGTCACTTAATACATTCTTGTTAATTGACTGACGTCTAGGTTACAATCTGAATTCTTTCATACTTCACTATTAATCAACTGGGGGCCATTTCCATTCTTACTGATATATATCTTGCCACTGGACCCAGATGGCTTCAGAGGAGAAAGTAAGATTGGTGACTTTACACAGCCCTCTCTCACTTTAATCCAATTCACTTGTAAGTCATGGCATCACCGTCCTGATGGCACGGTCCTCTTCAAGAATGAAGGACAAACAACAACCACAACAACTAATCAACTAATTCAATAAGCATTTGTTATACACCTACTGTGTTCAAGGTATCATTTTAGGCACTGGGGATACAGAGGGGGAAAAAACAACATTCTCAAATAGCTCCTGTCCTGAAGGAGCTTATGTTCTATTAGAAACAGTAAATTCAGGAAGTAAATGCCTAAGGATACCCGTATGCCATGACACTTGTACTGGGTCTTGAAGAAAATCAGGAATTCTAGAGGAAGAGGCAAGGGGGAGATATATTCAAGGCAGTAGGTAAAGATTCTTCCACAAATACTAAGGAAGAGCAGAGAATGGTTTGAGTACTGGAATAGTTAAATACCTGAGGGATGTGGTTCCGGAAAACTTGACTGAAGGCATACATGGAAAGAATGAAGGAATTATAAAGTTCTAGTATATGGTTGGCACTATACTAAACCCTGGGGTATTGGCTGGCCCTTTGTAACCCCATTTGGAGTTGTCTTAGCAAAGATACTGGAAAAGTTTCCTCTTTCCTCCTCTAGCTCATTTTACAGATGAGGGACCTGAAGCAAACAGGGTTAAGTGATATGTCCAGAGTCACACAAGTAGTAAGTGACAGGCCAGATTTGAACTTAGGAAGATGAGTCTTCCTGACTTCAGGTCCTGCACTTTATACCTGTGCCACCTAGCTGTGCTAAAAGCCTGGGGTACCTAAGTATAAAAAGCAGGAGAGTCCATACCCTCAAAGAAATTTCATTAAATAGGGGAAGACAATACATATCGGTTAGTGATGATTAGCAAAGAACATTTTGGTCAGGAGAGTCACAGTGGAGTCATAGGGCCATTAATTGAAATATCCTTTTCAGGAATGGTGGCACTGATTTGAATACTATTCCAAGAACTAGAAATGGATTGTAGAGCAGAGGATAAAGGGCACATGGATAGATAGCAACATGGCATAAAGATGGCAAGGAAGGGGTGGTATAGCAGTTAGGTACGGTGGGCTCTGTCCAATCTAGAGCCCAGGGCCTCAGGGCTGGAATTGGAGTTTCAGGTCAGAAGTGGGGGGAAGCAAGCAATAATCACAATTTGGGCAACCCTGGAGCTGTAACATATCCTGTCATCATATGGTCAGTAAATCAAGGACTTAGCCATTATCTCCACTGACAGAATTCCCCATTGGTTTGAAGTCTTCAGCAGCTGTCCAAGAGTTAGAGAAATTAAGGGGCATGCACAAACTCACATAGCTACTGTCAGAGGTGAAATTTGGACTCACATTTTCCTGACTCCAAGAACAGTGCTCTGTTTACTAGGGTACACTGTCCTAAGCCAGTTGGTACAATAGATGCAATACTTGTTCAGTTGTTTTCAGTTGTGTCCAACTCTTTGTGACTGCATTTGAATTTTTCTTGGCAAAGATACTGGAATGGTTTGCCAATTCCTTCTCCAGCTCATTTTTACATATGAAGAAACTGAGGTAAGCAGAGGTTAAGTAATTTGCCCAGGATAACACTACTAGGAAGTGTCTGAGGCCAGATCTGAACTCAGGAAGAAAAGTCTTCCTAACTTCAGGCCCAGAATTTGATCCAATGCACCACCTAGCTGTCAAATAGGACTCTGGGAAATGTCAAGGGAATATTTCATCTTAGGTCCTAAAAAACATTCAATCCACTGTGAATTAAATTTAGGATGTTGGTAAACATAGGTCTAATTGACAGATATAATTGTGCTTCATGTTTGGGAAATAGCAAAGCTGATCTAAGCCGATAAAAGTCATAAATATATATTGATGCTAAAGGGGTCTAAGAAGTTGGCATCAAATCATTTTCTTGTAGCTTGGAAATTCTTCCAACTCAAAAAGGTTATCATAATAACAGGGACAGGAGGTGACACAGTGGATAGAGTTCTGGACCTGGGCTCAGGAAGACCTGAGTTCAAATCCAGCCTCAGACACTTACTAGCTGTGTGATCCTGGGTAGTCACAACCCTGTTTGCCTCAGTTTCCTTATCTGTAAAATTGGGATAATAACAGTCTCTACACCTCTCTGGGTATTGGGGGATAATCTGTAAAGCTCTTTAGCACTATGTCTGATACACAGTAGGAGCTATTATAAAGGCTAACCATCATTATCATCATCATTCAGAAACTGTCACACAGGAAAAAAGAATCTACTCTTAGAGCTGACACAAGAAGCTATAAAAGTAAAGATGGACTCTTTGTAGAACTGTCAATGAGCTAACAATAAGATGAGGCTTTTCATCAGGAATATAAGCTTATCAATAAAATAAAAAAGGAGATGAATGCAATTGAAACATTAAAAAAAAATCAACAAATAAACCACCCCCAAATAAGCACAAAAGAAGAAATTTTGAAAATTAGAGGAAAGGTAGATGAATCTGAATCAGAGAACTATTAAAAAATTCAACAACAAATTAACGATTTATTAAGTATTTATATTTACTATGTGCAAGCACTATGCTAAGGTTAAAAAAAAGCTCAAAGCTGTTTTTTAAAATGATTAATGAAATTAATAAGTCATTATTTATCCTGATTAAAAAGGAAGATACAATTAACAAAAATGAACAAGATGAAATCACAAGTAAAAAGAATCATTGCAACCTACCACATGCAGCTGAATTAAAAAAATAAACCCTCCTGAGAATTCAAAAGAAATAGATTATCTACAATAATATAAAATACACATAAAAATGAATAGAACACTCAATAATCCAAATTCAGAAAAGGATTTTTAAAGGAGTCATAAAAGAAAACAATCTCATTCAATAAATTTATAGGAAGATCCTCTCAAACTTTTAAAAGAACAACTGATAATCTCTCCTACACAGGTTATTCTCAAAAAAAAAAAAAAAAAGAGAGAGAGAGAGAGAGAAGGAAAATGACAAATGTCTTCAAATATAGTCCTAAAACCTAAATTGGGTGAGGGCAAAACAAAGAAAAAGTACTGAAGGCTAATAGCAGTAATGGAAATCAATTTAGAAATTATAAGTAAAATTCCAGCCAAAAAAAGAACAATGGTGATTTATCTAAAAACCACTTACTGTAATCAAGTTTGATTTATATTATGGATGCAAGGATGACTCAACATTATAAAAATAATTAACATAATGAATCATATTAAAAACAAAAACACCCAAAGTCACACCATTATATCAGTAGATACTGACAAAATGCTAAAAAGTAAAAATTCTATAAAGCACAGGAAAAGGACCTTTTTTTTCTTGATAAAAAGTATCTAAAATGAAAACCCAGTATTTTATCCAATGGGAAAACACCAGGTTTTTTCCCAATAAATACAGAAATAAAGGAAGGAGGCCTTCTTCCCTTGCTATTAAATGTATTCTGAAAATGCTAACAATTGTTAGTAAGACAAGAGAAAGAAATTAAGGGCATGAAGATAGAGGGAGATGAAAGAAACTGATCCCCTATTTTAAGATTACATGATGGTTTATTTAGAAAATTCTTGGGAATAAGGAAACTGATTCGGAAAATTAATAAGTTCAGTAAAGTAGCAGGTTTTAAAATAAGACACAAAAATCAATAGCATTTCTAGACAGTAATAATAAAACCCAAGAGAATACAACAAAAGAAAAAGTCCCATTCAAAATAACTACAAAATTCACCAGATATCTAAAAGTTAATCTACAAAAGTAGGCTCAATATCTGAATAGATATAATTATAAGACACTCCTTAAGAAATAAAGAACTTATATCTGGTGCTCTTGGCTGGGCTGTGCCAAAATAATAAAAAATGACAGTAGTACCAAAATTAATTTATGGATTTATTGCTACACCAATTAGACTACTAAGGACATACTTGCAAAACTAAACAAAACAAAATAAATCATTTCAAGGAATAAAAAGTACAGAATATCAAGGTAAGTCATGGGGGGAAAATGAGGAATTATATTACAAAGCAATAACCCATTACATTTACTGATAAAAGGGAACATAGACAATGTAGAAATAACTGATTATTTGGCAATGTTCTTTTAAGGCAAATAAGACAGAGATCATAATCCTATTGGACTATCCAATCCAATCCAACAAGCACTTAAATTTGGGACATTATATATATTTGGGACATCTTATATTAAGCAACAACTACATGCAAAACACTGTGCAAGGCACTGTGGTTACAAATATTGAGGGGGAAAAAACAACAGTCTCTGTCAACCAGGAACTTGTTTTTCTGGAGTCAAATGAAATTAACAAGAATTTATTAAGTACTTACTATATGCCAGGCACTATGAATAAAAATAAAGGCCAAAAAAAAAGTCTCTCTACTCATTCTAATGGGGACAACATACAAAAAACTATGTATAAATTGGAGATAATTACATAGAGGTACTATCCTTAATGGGTGATAGGGAAAAACTTCTTGTCTGGGGGGTGAAATTTAAGCTGAAGCTTGGGATTATCTTTGAAAATGAGAATGCTATGTGTATGGGTAGAAAAGTTGCTTATTTTAGGAAAATGAAATACATTAAACTGGACAGTACAAGCTTACTACTCTTGCTTACCTATCTCATAAATGTTTCACACCTGCAGTCACCTCTCATTCTCAAGGCCCCAGATCAAGTGATGTGGTAAACATTGCAGTGGTTGTATAACAAATACACTTGAATTCTACACCTTCAGAAATGAATGGAAGGAGAAACTGAAAATCAGGATCAACTTAGGGAAAATGAACTTGTGGACCTAATGAAGACAAGGTATGGGAATCCCCATACTCCTTAATTGTTTTTCTACCAAAACTTGTAATGCTGTCTGAAATTCCACCATTTGGAGATTCATTTGGGTTAAACAACATACCCTTTGAAACATGCAAATCCCTCTAGAAAAACTGCAAATTAATTATATTATTACTAATGGTCAACAGGATATTGAAATCTAAGGTGAATGAAAAACCTGTTGAAACTCATTTTGACATCGTGGATTTTTTTAAAGGGTTTCAATTAGTATAGTTTGATAGTCTCAAGTAGTTAGTAACACCTTATGATGTTATAAAGTAACTAGTAAAGTCCCATTTTATCAAACAGACAGATTTGTTAATGGGTAATAACAATTATTACTTGAATGTAGCTTAACCTAGAATTCTATTTTAAAAATATTTAGGATCCTAGGATTATAGATTTTGATCTAGATCTTGAGAGTCTCTTACTCTAACCTCCTCATTTTACAGATGGAGAAACTGAGGCCCAGGGGGGTTAGGTGACTTACCAAAGGTTACAGCAGTAATAAGTAGTGGAGCCATGATGCCAGCCTATCTCACAGTGTTGTTTTGAGGATCAGATGAGATAATACATGTGGAACACTTTGCAAACCTTAAAACCCTATATAAATGCCACCTAGCCGTCCCCCAGTTAAGATCTTTTCAATTGAGGCAAAATTATTGGGACTAAGAGAGGGGGAAAAAGCAATCTAATTTGTGGCTTTTTTTTTTTTAAACACACACTCAGGTAGGTGGCCCCCAGTATATCACATATGGAAATGTTTACAGTGAATGAATTTTTTCATAATATAAAATTGAAATTTTACCAATTAGGAATTAATTTAGTTTTCTAAGTATCTTTAAAAAATTCAAAATAGGGGTGGCTAGGTGGCGCAGCGAGTAGAGCGTTGGCCCTGGAGTAAGAAGGACCTGGGTTCGGATCTGGCCTCAGACATTTAATGCACACAGAAATAAAAAACCTAGCTGTGTGACCTTGGGCAAGTTACTTAACCCCAATTGCCCTCCGAAAGGCAAAAAAAAAAAAATTCAAAATATGTATGCAAACGTGAATATGTGTATGTATATATGCATGTGTGTATATATGTAAATACACACACACACACACACACATACACACACACAATTTCACACCTTGGTCTGAATTACATCAGCCAGATTCCTTTCCTCCTAACACTTAATTAAGACCAGCTGGCTATCCTACAGGAGTGGTTGTTTTGATCTCTGTCTCTGTTTCTCTATCTCTGTCTCTCTGGAAAGAGAAGTGGTACAGAGGGTTCTGGATACCAATGAATTTGAAGAAAAGGACAATGAGTTAAAAGGTTCTAGAAGAGAAGGTAGAAAGATGCCAAAAACTATTTCAAACAGCTCCCTCTGGTCAGCCTTCAAAACAAGAAAAAGGGAGGACAGTCTTTCTTTTTATAATCTACCATATGGTGCCCCCAGGACCCATAACTCATACTGATATTATTAGTATTATAGTTTAGTAACATTATGGGTCAAAAAGGCTGTTTGGGACTGGACTAGGAATCTGACCCCCATTTATAACATCTTTTCTAGACAATGCATTGAGAATTCATTTATAATTTTGGGAATGTCTACCTTACATTCTTCTAAGCCTCCAGAGAAAAATAACAAGCTTCTTTATGACAATTTAACTATAGCTCATGGACCCAATACCCAAAAGAAACAGAACATCAGATTTTAAATTCTTCAGTCTTATACCCATTACTTTAATTCTTGTTGCAAATTCTACTTCTAAAACTATCAGGAAAAGAACCAGACGTAAGGAAGTAGGACGTATCTGAAACTGAAGTTAAATAAAGGAATGATTAAAAGTTTTTATTGCTTTTCGGTGTCCTTGCTTTGCCCCCACCAGCCAGTTTAAAACCTACCTATGATTCAAGATCCATCAAAAACGCTTCCTCTACTGTGGAGTTCTTTTGATCCCTCCAAATCAGTGTGCTCTCTCCCTCCTTTGAACCGCCATAGCACTTCTCCTCACTCAGGGACAGGGAGAAGGACCAGACCTGTGATTTCATTGGTATGGGGCAGCAGTTCTCAATTTTTTGTTTCTTTACCCTAAAGAATTCGTATTTTTTAAGTTGTATTCTATTTTTTCCAATTACATGTAAGTGCAATTTTAAACATTCATTTTCTATAAAATTTGAGTTTCAAATTTTCTCTCTCTCCTTTCCCCCAAGATAGTAAGCAATTTGACATAAATTATATATGTGCAATCATGTAAAACATAATTCCATATTTATACTATAGAATTATTGAAGATCCTAAAAGAGTTTTAGTATGTTTCCTGAATGAGAAATGAAAACTGATAACATTTTAAAATACTTAGTAATTACCTTAAATAATAACAAACCCATTTATGTTAAAATAAGCAATACATACTTATGGAAAATATATTTTCCAAAATAACAAATACTTCTTGAGAAGAATGCTATTGTTTTACATATTTTTTGCCTGTTTCTTGCATGTCTAGCTTAATAGAAGAAAGTTGGATTCTCATATCTGCTTTGGTATTCAATTTGGTGACATGTTATTTTGGCTGAAGCACATTAAGAAAATCTCACATAGATATATAGTTGGAAAAAGGTAGAGTATTTTAATAGGCAAATAACATCCAAGAATTACTATAAAAATTTTTGACCTCATGGACCCAGTGAAAAAGATCTTAGGGGCTCCTGACCACACTTTGGAAACTACTGATATAGGAAATTCCATATTTAGTATCAGTACAGACCAGTCAGTGCCTTCTCTGTATTTTTATAATGATAACAAACTAACAAATAACAAAACAGTAATCTGATGAATAAGTTTTGCAAAGTGTTTTACATATATTAACTCATTTGGTCCTTACAACAACCTTGTACTGTGCCCATTTCACTGATGAGGAAAGTGAATTTGAGAATGGTGAAGGACTTGCCTAGGGTCACACAGCTACTATGTGTTCAAGGCAGGACATCAGTCCGGGTGTTCTAGACTCTCAGGTGAGGTCTCTATCTGCTCTGCAACACTGCCTTTTCTGGCCCCACTTATGACCCTTAAACTCTTTCATATCCATAGACATATATTTATATACACATGTTCATAAAAACATGTACAACTTCATTCATATAAGTAATTTGACCTGCATGTGCAAAAAGTCTTCTTAGAATCTTATGCAGTGATCAGAGGTCCCAAAGGCTTGTTAAATTCTTTACCATTGCACCTAATTTCCCCAAGGCACATCTGATTTAATGAAGTTATTGCTGAATGTTACTAATAAGCCTGCCCAGAGCTTTACCATATGAATTACTATCTTTATCTATTTCTCGATCATAAACTCCTTAAAGTTAGGGACTACATATTACTCTTCTTTTGATCCTCTTCAAGTGCTGAGCCTAGTGCCTGGCTTGTTACACCAATAGTTGTTGAACTAAATTAGAAGCCAAATGTTGTACTTAAGCTTATCTTTCAATGTCAAGAATAGCTATAACTTAGTGAAACTTGCATCAGTGACTATGCCTGAGCTTCCTTGAAGTTGGGTAATGAACACAGGCTTCACTGTTTTCTCTCTTTTCTGGACTATGGCAGCAAAGAAGAAAGACCATCTCATCTACTGGCTGATGAAAACCTGAATCGAAGATCACCAGATCATTTGAAGGAAAATGATAAATACCCTAAAGAAAGCCCTGGCATGCTATATGTAGATCTGAGGTAAGGAGAGCCAATAAGGTCTCTGACAACATTGTTAAGCCCTAGCAATGAAGCAATTAGAGGCATGAATGAGACAATCTCCACTGACAGCTGGAACAAAGGCATTAGAGAAGAGCTCAGGAGACCCCTTGGAACCACTCTAGACATAGAGTGTCCTGATAGGGGAGAGCCATGACCAGCTTCCAAGTTCTAGGGAGTCCAGAAGAACTTGCCTTAGACATTAAAAGTGGAGAGCCTACATACCATTAGTTTCTGGTTATAATTGCCTGAGCTTGGATGAAAGCATTTCCTATTTAATAACTAATGTCAGAAGGGAGTCTACAAGATATCAGCACATTGCACAGAGAAGTTGGGATGGAAAGTAGCTTTGGTTTTTTCTCTCAAATGTTGGGAGATTTTTCACACAAACATGGTGTCAGAGCTGGAAACTAGTCTAAAGCAGGGTCTAAAGTGATTTATAGTGCCCATATATAGACTTAAGGAAGTTACTGACAAAAAGAGTTAATAGAAACAAATTCTTTATTCTTCCCATCTACATCCATATCTGTAGGTCATATGCAAGGAAACCAAGGCAAGGTCGGGTATGAGACAGATAGTATAAAGCCTGACTCTGATACTTACTAGCCAGGCCATCCTGGACAAATTTTATCTTTATATACCTCAGGCACCTATCCTGGGACTGATATTCTAAGTCATAGGGAGTTCTCCAGATTGCAGATGCTATGTGATTATTGCATCAATCAATCAACATACATTCATTAAGGACCTACCAAGGCTCTGAGCTAGGCAATAGGGATAAAACACACCTTGCTCTCATGGAGCTTACATTCTTTTTTGTAAAGAAAAAATATGCAACCTCAATACAAAATAAATGCCACAAATAATTTCTGAGGGCAGTCATAAGAGGCTGGGTGGATCAGGCAAAGAAGGCTTCATTTAAGAGCTATTGTTTAAGCTGAATGAGCTTAACAGAAACTTGGTGGTCTTAGAGGCAGAGGGGAGGAGAGGGTACATTCCAGGGATGGGAAACAGTATATACAAAGGCATGGAGACTGGAGATGTCTCATTCCACATTCTCAATTACAGTATCTATTCTCAACTCAGTGTCTATGTCACATTCCATTCTGGAACAGATTTGCTATCCATGAGACTATAATTGACTCCTGCACTTCCCCTTACTCTACGTCTCACCACCACTCCCTCGACCCCAAATCCCTAAAGGGCTTCCCTCTGTAAGTTTACAATAGCCCACCCTCTGATCTATGAGTTGAAGATCTGGGCAGACTAATTAGGTTGGGTTTAATAGTATCTTCCTTAGACCAAATGTTGCTCAGAAGATTTATGAGCTATAACAAAGAATTAATAGCTATATCATTGCATAAAATTTAACAAGGAATATTTTCACATAAAGATCAAAATATTCATAAGGTAGAAATAATACAGTAGAAACAACATCACTGAAAGAAAGCTATCTTTTTTTCCTCCATTACTTTAAAAAGCTTTGGAAAAGACAGATGTAGTCTGGCTGAATATTTGGAACCCTTTGGAAGAAAAGCTTTATGTCATAATAAAGGTAAATTCCTCATATAAAGGATATTGTGGTCTTTGTAAGGATTTAAGAAGAAAATCTATATTAAGGGAACATAAAATATGGTATTGGACGAATATGTTTGTTATTCCATTATGCATCTTAATATATGTTTTTGTAAGAATTCACAAGTAAAGGCCAGTCACATAACTTCCCCAGCACTGAGCTGACATTGAAGCATGCCTGCTTCCTTTTGGTAGAGGGTGCAGAATGAGGCATACTATCATGAGACCTGGCCACTGTTTTACAGGATCACAGATTTAAAGATGGGAGAGGACCTGAGGGGAGTGTTCTCCAGTTCAATTTCATTTTATATGTAAACCTAGAGTGGTGAAATGACTAACTTTTGCAAGGTTATGGAGAGAATAGCTGGCAAAATAAGGTTCAAACTCAAATCATTTTGCTACAAATTCAATATAATTTCCATTCTTTCAAAATGGTCTCCTTGTGGTTCCTCACACATGGCCTTCCATAATTCTTTGTTACAAGAGTGGTGTGTGTGTGTGTGTGTGTGTGTGTGTGTGTGTGTGTGTGTGTGTGTGTGTGTAAGGTCAATAGGAAGTAACTGTCATTTAAAGGAAAAAAAGGGTATTAATGAAAGATTTATTTTTTTTCAAATGCCCACTTTTCTAAAAGCCCATAAATTTCTCCAAAAGCCAAAAATAATACAGTAAAAAGAAGCAGGTAAGAATGATACAACTTTATGAACTGAGATCAGTATCACTTCTTAACATATTAGTTGCTCACTGTAAGGTAGGGTCAATACATAGAGCTTTAAATTTTGTTCTGTTTGGTTTTGTTTTGAAATGGTGGATCACATTTTTGGCAGGTTATCTGTGCAACCAGTTTTCTAGTCGTTTCATCAAATGCAATACCCCATGAAATGCCCTAGCTGTGAGATTAGTATTATAGTATTGCTTGAGCCATTCAGAGAAAAAAAAAAGTGCCTAGAGAAATTTTAGGTATACTGTGTGAAATGGAGGGATAATAGAGGGTAATAGACTTTGAGTGTTGGATTTTTGAGATTTGTTGCAGTTGACCAATGGCAAAAGAGAAAGCACTTCTGGTGCTGCTCTGAGCCAAATGGATGGAGCTCCCCACCTCAAAGAGTTAACATCCCTTGGGTATAATGGTAGTAATCACCTGATTACATAGCTAGATTTTTGTTTATTTTTCAACAGACCACTGTCTAAAAAAAAAAATCATGCTGTCTTACACTTCTGGTCCTCTGTCACCTTAACCGTTTTTCCCACTGTGTAAAGCAGGGCACAAATTTAAGGTGACAAAGTACTGGTTGGTAACTGTGAAGAGTGCTACGAAAGCAGAAACCTCCGAGTACTGCACAGCCATTATGAAATAACTGACCTATATGAAACTGCTACCATGGTTCACAAATTTATTGTCAGGTTCCAGCCTCTAGCTGTTCTCTGATTGTTCTAAATACTTGACAAACTGAAGCCTTTTCACTTTCCGTTGAAATTGCCTCATCTCCCTGTCAGAGCGCCATGGGGGACTCCATTACTTTTCTGACTTCTTTCCCCTCCTGACAAGTCATTTAGCTGGCTTCTTGTTGTGAAGGCTGTCCATGTCAAATTAGCCAAGGCCCCTATCGTCCTTATTACCACTCGAAAAGCTATCATGAGTAATGCTACGGGGTCCCTCAGTTGTCATCATGTGTCAGAAAGAAAGGGAGTGTGGTTACATATAGCTGACAGGTAATTTCAGTGTCTACAATTACCCCAATTAGTCTTGTCATAAACAATTCGATAAATGCACACCAATACAAACAGATAAACACACCAAGGTCTCTCACTATTAATGTTGGGTAATGGGTAAATCAGTGATATAATGCTGCATTTTATTTATTTTTTTAAACTATTCTCAGCTGGGAGCTTGGCAGTTGCTACCTGGTCAGCACAAATTGTACTATCTACTTTCATTAGTTCATCACCACAAGAGAATTTGAAAGGCTGTGACAAAATTCATTTAGACCGAGAGAGAAAGAGCAGATTGCCTAAAGCAGGTGTTATAACAAAGATAAAACAAAGGTTTTCTTTTGTCAGTTCAGCCCCACGATGGGCTTTAAAGTAGACTATTTTGTGTTTAAAATCCAAACAAATGAAATATGATAGAAATGGGGAGTAGGGGGAAAAATATGTTTGTGCTGAAATTAGAAACATGATTTGAAAGGGAGGAAAAAAAGAATCTATCCACTGGGTGTTTTATTCAGTGAGCATGTATTGAGCAAAATTGGAACTGGGTACTTTTCACATACATCGCCCCAATTCTTCCAACTCACTGATCTAAAAATTTGAAAAACTATACCCTATAAGTACATGAAGTACTTCAAATGCCTTACATTTACCAGGCCCCAGCAATGCCAGGGATTCAGAAGGGTTTGTTTAAGAGCCTTCCCAATCTTCACTTGCCAAATCCCAGTAATGAGGTGACAAAGTAATGCCAAGTACAAAATATGGGGGTCCTCTAGGACGTTTTTTTTTTTGAAACAATATACCGTAAGCCTATTTTAATACAACACCCTTCAAGAAGATTCTTCCTTTACATGTAGCATTCCCCTCTGAGCAAGGGCCCCTTGAGCACATATCCCCCAGCCACATAAACAAATGCTTGAGACTCAACACTTCTCGAGTCCACAGCACCCTATTTGCTGACCGAAGCCTTAAGTGACAGCTGAAAAACTCAACACAAGGATGATGTTGTAGGAAATCGCTCTTGGCAACTATTTGTTCAAGCTCAAGATTCTTCCTCCCCCTGCTGCCCCCCCATCCCTTTTTAAACCAACACTAAGAACCCACCAGAAAATAGGACAGGTCTCCCTAATGAGTAATCTATTTTAGCACAGTCTTGTCTAGGCATGACAGTTTACTGAGAGGCTTGAAAAACTCGTAATTACCAGTGTTACAGGGCAATTAATGTATATTACACTGCACTACTCATGGCAGCAACTGTCATTTTCTCAATAAAAATGAGTACTCTTCAGCGAAAGGTGACATTAATTGGGACTTTAATGACTATGCAGAGGAGCTGAAGCCAAATATGAACAAAACAGCGATTCAATGAGAGACTTCAGAAACGAGAAAATTGTACTAAAATGAGATTAATTGCTGTTTAGAAAAAGGAAAGAACCTAAAAAGCTATTAAATTGCAGGGTTTGGGTGCCCGGGTGATGGTTGTGATGTTAATCTTGCATTCTCACAGCAGGCAAATATTCACTAAATTCAGAGCCTTTTGACAGCAGGAAAAAATCATGTATGCTTAACTTCAATCCATCAAAAATATATTTCAGTTTTTATCAGTGTTCTAAATACTTCTGCAATTTCAAAAATTACTTCTCCATTCCTTGGCTGTCATCATGCAAATGTGAACACTGTCAATATTGCTATGAAAAATTTCCCGGCTTCAAAAGGCCTACTTCGGTGATAAAGAAAGAAAAACGGGCAGATTAGAATTGCAAAACACACACTACTAATATAACAGAAATCAAACAATAGGAATTTAATGTTTAAGTTGTGGAAACTGCTAAAATAGAAAATGACGGGGTGGGGTTTTTTTTTGGTTGAAAAATCAAAGAAAAAATATTTCTGAAATTCTTTCAAGGCTTCTAACTTTATGCTTAATTAGTCATCACAAATAATTAGGACATAATTTTGCAGCTTGACTTCAGGTGATCTAATTGTTAAAACTGCTCTCTAGTTTCTAAAAGCCTTTATCCTTGCTACATAATTCTTTAAAACAATTCTGTAATTGCTTTTTTCCCCCTTTCTATAGTCTTTTCAACTGTCACAATGACTGTATACATAAAACATAGCACTTAAACTCTGACATATAAGAGGGATAAACAGAGATCTGATTTGCTTTGAAGTTATATATTCTGTAACTTAGAATTAAAATACATACACACATACACACACACACACACACATACACACACACACACATATCACCGCCCCCCCAAACTGGCTCAGTTATTGAGTGTCCCTACAGATAAGGCATGTTTAGCTGAGTTAGTTTCAACAAACACATGGTATCCACACCAGTTGCACCCACAAAGAAAGACCAGGCATTAGGACTCTGTAATTTCCTATTCCAAAAGCAATTTTGTTTGCTTTGCATTTTAATATTTAAACAGCTTTCTAATCTACAGTGTAGGTCAGGACCTCAAGAAACATTAACACACCATATAATTCTGGCCATACTCAAGAACCACATCCACTGAATGACTTGGTGAAATAATATCAGGCTCTTTCCAGCTTCAAATCAATGAGAAATCCTGTCTATTCTGAAAATTCTGAAATGCAAATTATCTGCCCTCCAATGCGAAGACTTTAGTTATTAGCCACTTGACTGCCTCACAATGTATGCCATAGGGTCCACGCATACCTATGCCTAAGCTCGTCTCCCTAGAGACTGGAATTTAATCTTCGGGCTCCTTTTTCTTTTCCACTATAAACACTCTTGAGTTTTGAATCTTGGCTCAAGTGAAGCCACATCCATGCAAACAGTTTTCAATACATTACATTCTTTTGTAATACCTGTTCCTTCTCTTTCCCTATTTCTCATTACTGGACTTTTATCTCAATAGCAAAATTCCTCCTCAAAAGTCTGACAAATGTCTGTCTTTTCCTTTTTCCCCCCAGTAAAAAGGAACCTCTGTTACTCATTGTACTGTTAAAAAAAAAAAAAAACAACTAAGCTTGTTTCATACCTCAAAAACAGCTTTGTTTTAAACCCTGTCCTCACCCCCACCCCCAGCACACCAAACTTCCCCACAAAAGTCTTCTGAAGGCAGAGTCCTTGGGGGAGATAGGTGTCTTTGGCTGAATTATCACTAATGACAATCCATTCACATAAATTTTCCTTTTAAAAACTGCATGGCAATAGTTTGATTCCATTTTGCCTATGCAAATACCATTGATAAAGATTTCAATGGAAGTTTTCAGCAAGTGGAGGTGTTCCAAACCATGCATTGAAAAGGGCCTAGGGAATAGGATACTAATTCACTAACCTTGCCAAGAATGACCTAAGCTAGTTGTCTTACAAAAGCAATGGTGATGGAATTCTATGATCCCAGACAATCCCTTAAGCTATATCTCTGGGTTCTTGTCTTGATTCCTCAGTTCACCATGTGCAACCCCATCTGGGCCCTCTGAGCCCCGGTTTTCCCAATGACAAAATGGGCACAACTTTGCCAAATGCATTTTATACCACAGGATGTTTAGCATGACAAAGACTGCCAGCCATAGGAATGAATGCTACATAGCATGAGGAACAAACCTTTAATGACTTTCTCTAAAATGAATATATTTGATACTGTTAATTGCTGGAGTTCTCCTATTTATGAATACATTTTCCCCTCCTTTAACAGGGTCAATTATAAAAGAGATAATAGGAAGAATTGTGTTAAAAAGCTTATCTTCCCTCCCCTCCACCCTTTAACCCCCTCAAAAAAAGACAGGAGGCTCTGAGATTAAGGCTAAAATTCCATTCTCTACCTCCTCCTTACTTTAAGCAGATATCAAAGATGTCTTTCAGCAGTGGGAAAATCCAAAATACCACTCACTGGTTTGAATTTCTTATCTAACTCCTGAGATTGAGTTGTGCTTCAGTCCTCATCCATCTCCCCACTGAAAGACTGCTGAAGCTGGGACATGGTGGCAGGTTACAGGGAAATTCATATCAAGTCTAGTAGGTGGTAAGATATGCTTTTAGATACATAAATAAACTCAGTAAGGAGCCAAACTGGAGTATCTCAACTTTGGACGATGAACAATATTTGGATGTGTCAAGGCTAATGTGTCATGTCTGGAATCAGTATTAATACCTGGAGCTGCTGTTTGAAGAAGCTGGTTAGAGTTGAGGCAAGCAAGAAATGTTTGTTAAATCAGTCAGCTATAACAGAAAATAACTGCTAATTTTTATTGGCCTAGGAAAACGTAACAGGCTGCCTTTGAGGAGTCAATCACTAATAAGCAACCCATAAAAGAGAAGGTTTTTTATTCCTTTCCCTTTGGCTATTTCCAGCATATTTACCAATGCAATATAAAATGTAAATTTATTTTCCATGTGACATTGGTAATACATTAATATGAAGCAAGCTGAAAATTATTCTGAAGAAAAAGAAATTGTTCTTGATCAGCTTACTCAAATTGTTTGTAGAGAATAAGGTAAACTTTTAGTGGGTGTTGTGAAATGTAGGCTAATCATGCTACATTCAAGCAAATCTTTTATACCTACAATATTGAATTGCTAAATTTAAAAATGATGAGGTACTGTAAGTGTAAGGTCTGAAAGTACCTCTAAAGTAGTAGTTCTAAACTTGAGTTCTATGGAGACACACATACACACACATATATATATATAGGTGAGTATATAGAAGTATATATATATACACACACATATGTATATAAACACATGTGTGTATATAATATATATGTATATATATATATATATATATATATGAATAGATAACTCTGAATGAGAGGGAAAATGGATAAATTTGAATCAGAAACTAGAAGCAGACATCAAGTTTAGAACCACTGCTTTTTAGGCAAAGCTAATATGTATATATTCTTGATAGTTTTATTTCACTTGATTTCCTTTGTAATCTATTCATCTGAAATGCCATTCTGAGAAAAGATATATGGGTTTTACCAGACTACTTAAAAAAATACAATTAATGAATTAATTTTTAGTTTTCAACATTCATTTCCATAAGGTTCTGAGTTTTAAATTTTCTCCCCCTTCCTGTCCCTCCTCCTCCCCAAGATGGAGTGTGATCTGATCTAGGTTCTACATACACATTCATATTACACATATTCTCACATTAGTCAAGATGTAAAGAAGAATGAGAACTAGTGGAATGAACCACAAGAAAGAAAAAGAAAACAACCAAAGAAAAGGAGGGCAAATTGGATGCTTCCATTTCCATTCAGACTCCAGAGTTTTTTCTCTGGACGTGGACACCATTTTCTATTGAGCACCAGACTATTCAAGAGGTCTATAATGTTAAGAAAGTTCAGACCCCCTGATCTAAAAGGCACTAAAAGCAATTTCACTTCAGAGTCCCAGACCTAAGGGAGAGCTGGCCAACAATTCACTGAATTTTCAAGCTGTGATCTTCCAATGGCAGAGAATTCAGGCTATGTGGTAAAACAAAGTAACACTCAGAACAGATACCTGTGTAACACCTTAAAGTTATCAAATGCTTTACTTACATCATCTCATTAGAGCCTTACAACAGCCTGAAAGGTCATAGGCACTTTCTGACTTCTGGCATTATGATCTCCTTTCTGAAGATGAGGGAAATATAGCTCACACAGGCTATGTGACTCGCTTCTGGGCACACAGCAAGTATCTGACTCCAAGACTGAAAGTCTCTATGTTATGCCATGGCTCAAAGGATAATCTCTAACCAGAGACATGCTATTCAATAATAAAGCTTTTTTTTAATGTGAATTTCCATAAGGAAATCAAAGCAACAGGGCTCCATTATCACTGCAAATGGAGATGCATAGTTCACAATAGAGCTTCTGAAGTCTATATTTACTGCTCTGATTCACAGAAAAGGTGTTTCAGCCTGAGTCTGGCACTAATGTCTGCCTGAATACAGTTGAAATTTGGGCAGAAAAGACCCTGACCCAGATGTAATAAGAACATCTCCTCTCTCACCTTGGGTTTTGAAAGTCCAGTCACTGAGTCTACCTGGGTCAAGAAAGCTTGGTTCAGCTTAGTTCTTATTATTTTCACATTATCTTAGAGTTGGATTACTCTTGGTTATTGAATATGGATAATGAATTTGGCTTCCTTGAAGACTCAGTTCAAATCCTCCCTTCCTCAGGAGATCACTGCCAGTGCCTTCTTTGTGAGATTCTCTCCCATTTGTACTGTATCTATCTTTTATGTCTATAGTTGTTTGCCTGCTGCCTTCTCCATTAGAATGTAAACTCCTTGAGGGCAAGGACTATGTTGCATTTTCTTTTTTGTATCCTTATCCCTTAGAATACAGCCTGACACTTAGAAACACTTAATAAAGTCTTGTTGACCGACTGATTTCTTATTTATAATTTTACATATTTTGTATAGAGTTGCTTCCTACAGAAATTTAATCAATGCAATGTCAAACCTAACACCCTTCTTCTCCACTCTTAACTACAGCCTTGGTACTCTAAATTCTATAACTAGGTCACAATAGGGGTGGCCAAAGTATGCTGAAATCAGTAATATTCAGTTAATATACAAGCGGTTCCATTAGATCTTGTACTGAGCTGCCTAAGCTTGTTTGTCATCTATAAAAATAATAAGCCTACATTTGCAAAGCATTTAAAGGATTATTAAGTCATTTCTTCACAACAACTCTATTAAATTTCTATAAACAGAACATTGTCCCCATTTTGCAGGTGAGCAAATTGAGGATTTGGAGAGCTTGTCCGTGGGTCAGAAATAGTAAATGTGTGGGCCAGGATATGAAATGAGGCCTCTGGACTTCAAACCTAATGATTATTCAATTTTGTCCTGCTGCCTATGTACCTATGTTTCTGTCAAATAAAATGAGGCTCCTCAAATCCTTGGTGAAAATTCATACAGAAACCACTTGGCTGAGTACTCAAAAATGTTTCCTTTGTAGATATTGATCCATGCTTTCAAAATAGCTAAATCGATGAGACTGGGTTTCCCTTATCAAACCCAATGAATCTTAGAGGTCTCCTTATGCAAAGAACTCTAAATAATGGAAACGGACATGGAATGTTAAATAGTCCAGGAACAGGTAAGTGTTCTTTCTTTCTTCCAAATGTAATTTAATGTTTTTGCCTTCAGACTATGCATACAATGGACCCCATCTGGTCAAACTCTTGTTTTCCTTTACTTTAGTCAGTTGCATTGCTTAGACTGGTCCTGTAGATCCGTGTCTTAGCTGTCATCAGAAGACAATGGGAGTAGAGATACTCTTCCATTAGTGGAGGCATTAAACTCTGAAAGATAGCATCAGGGCAACCAACTCTGCCACCCACTAGCCATTGGCTAGCAGAGTGTGATGGCTAAGAGGTGAGTGACCATTAAGAGGTGATAGAGTAGCAGAGGTTACTTTAAGCCGTCATCAACCAAGTACTTGTCAAGTACCTTCTATGTGCTGGACACTGTGTTAGGCAATGAGACTATAAAGACAAAAAATGAAAAATGTAACTGCATGTAAGCATGAGCATACATATGGCGCCTACTATATATGGTGGGTACTATGCTAGTGCATTTCCACAAATATTATCTCACTTGATACAACAACCCTGCAAGATAGGTTCTACTATTATTCTTATTTTATAATTGAGTCAATTAAGGCAAGCAGATGTTAAATGACTTCCCCAGGGTCACACATTATTTGAGGCTGGATTTCCTGATTCCAGGGCCAATACTCTATCTACTATATCACCAGCTGCCTGTGTAATAGTCCATTCCTACTCCTAGTTGTTTTTCAGAACCACACACACATACAGAGCAAATCACAACAAAACAACAAATTCCCTGGCTAGGTTATATCTGAATCTATTGTGGAAGATGAATATTATATACATATGGTCGTATGTGTATGCACACACATACACATACAGCAATGCATGTAAAACATGATTATATGTACATACTCGAATATGTACTGCATGGGTGTGTATATACAAATATGCTAAAGAGGGGTGGGGAATCTGTAGCCTCAAGGCCACCTGTGGCCTTCTAGGTCCTCAAGTGCACCCTGTTGACTGAATCCAAATCCGGGATTTGTTCTGTGAAGAGACCACATGTGGCCTCAAGGCCATTGATTCCCCACCGCCAAATAAGTGCTCGGACAATGTTTGTGATGACAATAAGACAAGCCTCAAGAAACACTCTCAAAAGAATCCATTGATTTGCCCAATATTCACAAAGTCAAATGGCCATCAGAATTTTTCAGAATAGGGGTGAGTGATTTGGGGGAGCAATCTGTAAAGAATATTAAATCAAACCAGATTGGGGACAAAAAGAGCTACAGGCACACTTATGAATTATGTGTTTATTTGGGCAAATCATATAACTTTGCTAAGCTAATAAAATTTCAGGTAATTAATTTTCTATTTCCAAGTGTTTTCCTTTGCTTTTGAAATGCCAGGCAGATAGTGATTTGCTTACAAATACATGGTATTAGATACTATTACTAATCAGTGAGGAGAATGACGATAGTCACAAGATCCTAATTCCAGCTCCGTAAGAGGCCTCAGAGGACAGCTTGTCCAACCCGGCCACCCCTACTCCTTTACTTCATTCTCCAGATAAGGAAACTGAAGTCTAAGAGGTCAAAAGACTTCAAATGTCACACAGGTCAGAGGTGGCATTTGAATCCAGGTTCTTTGACCCCAGAGTTATTGCTATTTCCACTCTATGCTCTCTCCAATAAATGTCTCATTATGGTGTGGATGTGACCAGGGATTCCCAAAAGTCAAGCTCTAACTGGCACTAACCAAAGCTGGAAAGGCTTTGAATTAGGGCTCAGGGGATGGGCTACATGTCTGTTATTTGAGGACCTGCCTAGTTAACTTTGGAGAAGTTCATTAGCAAATGAAATGAGGAGTACAGCATTTTTCAGCCAAAGCAACTCTCTAAGACAATTTCCTAAGCCTGGTTGTGTTCTGTGTTGGAGCAAGGTGTGCCCACATTAAGAAAATCACAAAGTTTCTGAAGGATCAAAGGGAAGGTTAGACTAAAGAGTTGAAATGATGATAGCTGTATAAATAGTGCTTATTCTCTCATTTGTCATTGTACAACATAATTACAGTAAAGTAAGACAACAAGAGATGTTCCTAATTGCTTTCATGTATTGCATATTTAAGCAATGCGTATACTGTACTTCCTTTTAGGAACTAGAGGGTAGAAGCTCATTTTTTTTAAAGGAATAAGAGGAAGTAAGAAGAGAAATAGGTGGCAGGAGGGTATAATGGAAAGGCCACTAGTTGTTGTCAAAGGATTTGGGTTCAAATTCCTCCTCTGATACTACCTGTATGATGTTAGGCAAACCATTCCTAATCTCTAAAATGAGTATTAAATTAGATGACTTGAGGGTCCCTTCTAGCTGTAAATCTATGATTCTAGGCACCCAAGTAGTTTCTGCCCATCTTGCTAAGACTCTCTAAAAGTATTTGTTAATGTTCACTTTAAGCAAGACATGAAAATCTATTTATTTTTTTAAACAAGAATGACAGTTTAACAGGCTCCGAGTTCAGATTTGGTGGTGTATGCTGGCTTTGTTCAGAGTGAACGGTGCCAGGGTCTTCACCAGATAGCATCGATCCAGTGTGGAATGAAGAATTCTCCAGCCAGCATAACGGCCTGAGGATTCATCTACCTGACTGAAACTTCAGAAGCCTTGGCTGTCCTAACTGTGCCAGGAGACAGTAAATATGAGGTTTTCTTCTTTAGAAGCTAGGCAATTCACACAGGTGAATAAAGTTCAGGAGATTAGTTTAAAGCCAGGACAGCAACACAAACACATTGTTTTTCTGGCATCTGTTTTGTCTTAATTGCAAGCTAAAAAATTCACTTGTAATCCTGTATACAAAAGCCATGTTTATATCAATATCATATGCAACTCACTTGAAATCGTATACATTAAAACAAAGACCAGAAATCCAAGTTAATGGTCAAAGACAACCAATAACAAAATCACTAAATTCCAGTTGTCAAACATAATTTATTATGTATATTTCTGCACAACCCCCCTCTTTTGGGGGCCAAAACAGTAATTATTAAAACTAAAGTGATATGGGTGAGTGTTTATGACTTCCTATTGAAAAGCCTGACTTAAAGCCGTATTCATTTAAGACTGAAGAAAATCATGTGGAGATCTCTGTGAGATGGCCTAGTGCCTTTATATCCTCTTGTCAAACCTCAGCAGTTTTATTTGTAGTGATACATGCCGGAGAAGGTTGGAGGTTAAAGTTGATAGGAGGGCCAACAGGAAAACCAACCAACTCCTCTCAAAAGATTACAACCTTTAACATATTAGGATCTGTCTGCAGTTTCTGATAATTTTACAAGTCTGCGGTTAGTGTAGTTTTGTTTTGTTTTTTAACAAACTGATTCTCAAATTGGAGATCATATACATCTACTTTTATGTTGGTTTAGTCCATAGTTATAATATAGCTTAGTTTATTGCAGTTTAAACTATTTCTTTAGTTTTAAGTTCCCATTCTCCCCCATCCCCAAACCCCAAAATACCTGACTAGGTGAAAGCTTAATTAGTTGTCTTAATTCCCTAAGAAAAGAAGCTTTCCATTAAGACAACATGAATCTGTTGCAAAAGCAAACCTGGTTTATTGCAGGACAAGGCTATGTTTTATTAACCTTTTATCTGGAATAAGGTTCTTCCCTTGATCCTCTTCTAGCAAATGTCTCATAACTGGAGATGCCTCCAGCTGGACTAGGTTGATTCAGGAGCAAGGCAGTTTTCAAATAAGCCATAGCTGAAATTCCATAGCAATAGTTAAGTCTCAAAGTAAAACAAAACAAAACAAAACACAGTTATGGTTGCCAAAAGGCAACAGCTCTACTGAGAAGATGGGAAAATAAACATAGACCCAGCATGGGAAGTCAAATGGACACTCATTTCTCATTTAGTGAGCCCATGGCCCAGGTCAACACAGTCCCCTCAAATGATGTCAAGAACTTCTAAGAAGAAGGCAGCTTTAACTGGATTACTTGTTCTGCAAGAAACTAGGGCAAGGGGCAGCTAGGTGCTCAGTGAATAGAGCTCTAGCCCTGGAGTCAGGAGGACCTGAATTCAAATCTAGCTTCAGACACTTAACACAAAACTAGCTGTGTGACCTTGGGCAAGTCACTTAATCCCAATTGCCCTACAATCCCCACTCCCAAAAAAAAGCAAAAAAAAAAAAAGAAAGAAAGAAAAGAAACTTAGGGCAATAGTGTCTACTCTACCCTCTGCTTCTAATTCTTTTGTGAAGAATAATGGTTCAGGATTTATAGAAACCTGTAGTTATGAGAAGTATTTTTGAAATATGAAATAATATTTTACCATATATCTTAATACCAAAAGCTTAATCATTTTTGCCCACCCAAATAATTCACAGAAAAAGAGTTTTTGTATTTGTAAAAGAGAGACTTTCTAAGGTCTCTTTTAGCTCTAAAATGTAATTCTATGAAAAATATAACCTATGTATTCTAAAATTTTATTCTATGGGGTGGCTAGGTGGCTCAGTGAATAGAGCACCAGCCCTGGGACCAGGAGGACCTAAGTTTAAATCCAGACTCAGACACTTGACACACTAGCCGTGTGATCTTGGGCAAGTCACTTAACCCCAACTGCCTTTCCTCCCCCTCCAAAAAAGCAAAAAAACCATTTTATTCTATGAAAAAGCAGCACAGTATAGTGAATAGAAGGACTGGTCTTATATTCTGGAGGACTTGAGGTCAAGTCTGGCATCTGACATATTACAGTTGGGGAACAAACTCTCAGCATCCCAGGTAATCTTCTTTGTCTTAGGTAAAGACATGATATTAATCTACATCAGTGGAGGGTATATCCATACTGGGAGTTTCCTTCATGATGGAAAAAACAGGTCTGTACCCAGGGGATTGGTGGTATGGGAGAGAAAAAAGTTCAGACACCTTTGATAGATAAAGATAGAAAACATCATACAATTCATTCAAGATAAAAGGCATTTTAAAAATCCTGTTATATAACTCAAAAAATGTCTGAACTAGCTTTTATTAAACTTAAAAAAAAAAACAAACCACACAACATAAAACCATATCTGATTTTAGGTATGTTCCAAATTCCATATGGGATAAGGATGACATCTGAAAAGAATTTCAAAATGACAAGAATCAAAATTTTTTTTATTCTAGCATAAAGCAGTGGCAGCTCTTCTCTATCTAGATATGGCACATAACCTGAAACACTGCAAAAGTAGCATCTTGAAGTACTTTCAAGAAAAGCTGTACTGCTTTTCCATAGAGTGACAACATTTTGAGCTAAAAGAGACCTAAGCAATCCTTTCTTTTATAGATAAAAGAACTTAAAAGTCAAATGATGTCTGTGAATTGAGTGAGCAAAAAATGATGAAGCTTTGATGTTAACGTTTATGGTCAAAATTATTATATTTCACATTTCAAAAATTAGTATAAAAGTATAGTTCTTAGCATATAACTATTTTCTTGTCACAAATTTTCTATGTGTTTTCTGATATGGAACTGAAGCTCACCCAAATATTTGGGGAACCATTAACTTTTACTTGAGCAAACATTTTCAAAACACTACCAACTATTACATCTTATGAGAAAGGCACCCTTAGGTCAAAGTATTTGTGAAAATTATTTACTTGCTAAAATCTCAACAAGCACTTGAAAACACTTTTGTGGTTCAGTTGTGCTTTCTGTTAAGGAACTTCTGGTTTTAAATGTTTATTGCTCCTAATAAAGGGCCACAGATAATCCTGTGGATGAATCTCAAAGGCACCCAGTGAAGAACCATAAATCAGAAAATCTAGGTTCAAGTCCCAAGACTATGAGTGAGACCAATCAGCTACATAAGGCAGAAAATTCAGGGCAAATGTTTTCATTTGTTTTTCAGTGTCCTCATCTCCTACCTGGTCTTCAAGTCACTTTGTCTTATAAAATGGCTAATTAATGATCATTATGAATGGTCCTTCTCAAAAAGGCTGATGCATTGCTTCACAGACATGCCATCTTTTTTCTCACACATAAAATGAAGACAATGCTTTTTTGTCAGCCTTCCCTCTCAGCTGCAAGTTGTAGAGGATGAAGTGATTTTAGTCTATTTGGAGATTTCATATGTAGAGTTGTTGCTGTTGTTGTTGTTAAGTCATTTTTTGTTTGTTTGTTTTTTTTAGTTGTGTCTGACTCTCCGTGACCCCATTTGGGGTTTTCTAGGCAGACACTGGACTAGATTTTTTGTTTTTTTCTTCTCCAGCTCATTTTACAGATGAGGAAACTGAGGTCGACAGGGTTAAGTGACTTGCCCAGGATCAAACAGCTAGTAAGCATCTGAGGCCAGATTTGAACTCACAAAGCTGAGTCTTCCTGACTTCAGGCCCAAGTGCTCTAGTCACTACACTGCATTATAAATACTTTATAGCATAGTAGATAAGGACTGGTCTTAGAATTAGTAATACCTAGACTTAAAAACTGCCTCAGCCAACTGACCGGTTTGTCAGAAATCCTTATTTTACAGATGAAAAATTGAGATCTGTAGTAGTTAAGTGGATTCAGAATTGGAATTCAGGGTTCTCTGATTCAAAAAAAAAATTCATTTTTACTCACTGCCTCCCATATGTCACTTAATCTCTCTAGTCCATGCTTTAAAATTTTAAGCAACAAATTGCTGTTCTTCTTTGAAAGAGGTAATTTCCACATTTGTAGGTCCCTCTACTGGGAATTACAGGCCATGTCTAACAACAACAACAGCAACAACAGCAACAAATCAGGTCATGTCTAACCAAAATCATGATAAAAATAAATAATCATAACCTTTCAATTTCGAAAATTAGTTTCCAACTTCAACTTGTTTAAATTTGTTATAAAAAGCTGCCTTTTATTTATGAAGCTATTTAAATGTATAAACAAGTGAGTATGACATTTAGTTTTATAATAGAACTCATTATTAGGTGTTAAGGTGGCACAGTGGATAGAGCACTGGGCTTGGAGTCAATAAGTCAGGTCAGGAAGATCCATCCTCAGATATTTACTAGCTGTGGGATCCTGGGCAAGTCACTTAACTTCTGTTTACCTCAGTTTCCTCATCTGTAAAATGGGGGTGATAATAGCACCTACTTCCCAGGTTTGCTGTGAGGATGACATAAGAAAATGAATAATAAGACAATAGCACAGTGTCAGGAACATAGTATTGCTACGTAAATGTCAGCTATTGTTATTATTATATTGGGTCAAATTCAAAGCCCTAACATTTTTACAAATAAACTTCAGTAGGTCTCAGTTTCCTTATCTGTAAAATGAGATATTTGCATTAGATGAACTCTTGTGCACCTTCCAGTCTGAACATTAACCTTATCATGCCAAATTTATAAGTAGAAATGCTAGGGTTTATACAGTTATATCCAGTGGCATCGGGAAAGCCAAGTACTAGAAACGAAATACCACAAACCTGCCACCTGATTCTGTGCCCTGGTGACTTAGCAATTTTTCAATATATAATATTTTAAAATAAATAACTTTCCAGGTATCAAGGGCAGGCTTATGTTCAGTACATATATTGACTTTGAAGATATGCAATAATGATGCATTCATAAAAATTATTGATAGACACATATAATCTTTGTCAATAAAAGAACAATAATATGGGTTAGAAAGTAAAGTGGGTAATAGTCATAATGAAAGTTATACAGATTTGCTGGGGTTTAGATTTCTCTCCAATTGACCGTGATTATTTTTAGAAAGTAATGGTTGCTTCATATAACAATAATGCTGGAATTAAGTTATTTAGATTCTAATGCACGTCAAAGTTGAACAAATTGCTAAGCGAATTTAAAAAGAAGATACAATAAACTCATCCAAGCAAGCACTGTGTCTTTAGAAGTTCAGTCCTTGGCATATAAGTGGGTGTTTAATGTGAAATAATGACAATAATTTACTTATCCTTTACAGAACCCTAGCCTTGTGCTAACAACGAATAAAGTTTACCTTAAATATAGAAAATGTTTAGTGGAAGGGGACAAATTTACTGCTTTTAGAAACTGTTTTAGTTTTAGTTTTAGTGTTTGAAAGTGTTAGATAAATGATCTCTTCAGTATCTTTTTGCAACATACCTGACATGTGTGATGCTTAATTTGCAGGTGTGTACTCAGCCTGGCTGTTTTAAAAATTCATAAATTAGTTGTATAATATTCCATTTGAAGGAAGGTAAGAAAAATAGAGAATGACCTAAATATGTTTTCTAGCTGTTATGATTATTTGGATACTTTGAGGGGCCCAGAACGACATAGAGGATTATGACTAAGTAATGGTTTAGTTTTAGACCAGAAGGTCAAAACACCAGGTCCCTAATTCTTGGACTGGCTATGAGACAATTTGAGTATCACAGGCTAGAAGGGACCTTAGAGACCTTTCATTTTATAACTAAAGAGAATGAGGACCAAAAAATGTAAATGACTGGTCCAGTATGAAAGCAGAGATTTGAACCCAGAACCTTTCACTCAAGAGTCATGGTTCTTTCCATTGCATCATCACTGATATTTCGGGGGTAGAGGAGTTCCCTTTGGTTTTCATTGGCTGGTAGAGGGCAGATATATATTTATACATGGTGTCATCTAGACTTCCCTAGGGTACTCCAAGATTTGCCTGGAATCTTAAAGCCATGCTCTTGTGGTTTCCTAAACAGACATATGATGGATAAGTGGGTCTGGATGGAAATTTTTTCTCCGATGTTCTACTGGAGTAGGCCTAGGTCTGTCAAGAGGTCTATGCATATGGTCTAAGGAGGAAATACGACGAGTGCTGCAGGAAATATCTAATAGCCACTTGGTGACTCACCAAATACAGCACTTTACACATATGGTCTCATTTGGGCTAGAATAGAGATGGGTAAACTGAGACTTAGAAATGATCACACAACTAGCAGATGTCAAAGGGAGGATTTGAAGTTGGTCCTAAATCAAAGTTTAGTCCTCTGACTCTGTCCATTATACCACCCTTCCCCTGTAGAAAAGGCTTGTAAGCTCCCTTGTTTTCACAATTCCTTCTTTCAAATAGACCACATATCCCAGAATCATGATTTTTGTCAGCAAAGGAAAACTTTTCCAATGTTTCCAGGGTAAATCATTTTGACAATGCTACAGTTTCAACTGGAAAATCATTTTTTTAACAGATATGGAATATCAAGGGTAAAACCAAACCAAACCAAACCAAACAACTCTGAACACATTCAGGGCAAAAAAAAAATGTTTCCTGTTCTTTTTCTGAATACTAATTTTCTTTTCTTTTTTTCCCTAGTCTAATAGTATTTTCCCCCAATTACATGCAAAAATAGTTTTCAATGTTCATTTTTGTAAAATTTTGAGTTCCAAATTTTTCTCCCTCCCTGCCCTCTCTCCTCCCCAAGACAGCAAGTGATCTGATATAAATTATATCTGCACTATCATGTTAAATATATTTCCACATTAGTCATGTTATGAAAAAAGAAGCAGAACAAAGGGAAAAACCATGAGAAAGAAAAAACAAAACAAAAAAAGTGAAAATATCATGCTTCAATCTATATTCAGACTCCATAGTTCTTTCTTTGGATTTTTCATTATGACACTTGCATTTTGGAATTATTGAAGACTAATTTTCAAAAAGGAAATTAAAAGGAAATATTTTGGATTATGAATATTTTTAAAGACGAATTAGATGTTTAATATAAAGTCTTCATATACTTCAAGAAACCTAAAAAATCATGTACCCTAACTTGCTTATTTGAAAGATGTACAAAATGGGTCTCAGAGAGGGTAAGTGATTAGCCTACCATCACAGTTTTAAAATAGAAGTGAGATTCAAACTTAGGTCTTTTAACTTTGCAGCACCACTAGACTGTGAGAAAAGAACATTGTACCTACTCTAAATGCTTGGGAAGTGTGCTGAAAAGACCCTGAATGCTCTTTCTATTCATACCCTTATTTTTTTCCCCTTTTAATGTGGGTCTTTGTGGTCTACTCAAATAATACTGTGATAATCTCATTAGTGTCATGGATATGGCTCTCTGACCAGTCATACCAAGCTAGAAAGTCTCCAAATATGAGCTAAAAGACAGACTGTGACCTAAGGTCTAGTCTGGTGAAGTTTAGAGGCTCATCAGAAGGTCTGCCACCAGATGAAAATGGTACACCACAAAGTAGAGTGGCTGTTTTCCTCTTTTTTGAAGAAAGTATCCATACAATGCCTATTTCAGGGACTAAATCAGTTTTGAAGTTCTGACAGTGATAGCTGAGACCTAGGTTAGGAGTATACGTAGAGATATAAAGCTGAAAACTAGATATGGGGTTGAGAGGGAGAGGTTAGGCCTGAATCATCTGCACAGAGGCAGTAGTTCAAATCCATCACTGGGAAGAAAGAAAAGATCCTTGAATACCTACATCTAGCAGGCAGGAGAAGGAAGAGGAACCAGCCAAGGGAAACAAAACAGCTATTAGTGAGGTGGGAAGAAGAAACAAGACAGTGTCATACATCTAGGAATGTGCCATTACCTGAACAATTTTACTGAACAAATTTACCTGGCAAAGGGAGGATAGTGACTGGAGGAATGAATAGTAACATGTTCAGTTTGTCATTTAAGATGATGAAATAGGAAAACAAAAACAAAAATGACAAATTGATGGTTACCCTATGAAAAATATAATGAAATAGTTGGATATGTAGATGGTGTGTGGGAAGAAAGGCAATAGAACCCACTGCAAACCAAGGAAAGCTTTTTTCAATAATGAGATTGCATAAATTGTCTTGTAGAAGAACAAGTCTCTTTTGGTTCTTATAAGAAAGTATAAATTTAGGGCTGTTAGAAAATGAAGAAAAAGGGGCGGTTAGGTGGCACCGGCCCTGAAGTCAGGAGGACCTGAGTTCAAATCTGGCCTCAGATACTTAACACAAAAACTAGCCGTGTGACCTTGGGCAAGTCACTTAACCCCAATTGCCTTCCAAAAAGCAAAAAAAAAAGAAAGAAAAAAGAAAATGATGAAAAAAATAAGGCCTAGCTTTGTAGGGTGGATAACTTTATATTAAAGCCCAAAGAAGTCTTACAGTAACCTTTGTCTGACATAATTTTTATGTGCCTTTACAAAATCTTTAATAATAAAGAATCAGGGTTGGATTTATCTATCATCTTTGGGCAATTTCTTCTTCTCCAACCAAACATAAGAGATCAGAGGACCTCTATGAATGATCAGAATAGCCAGGAAGGACAGATTTCAGAGATAAATTTATAGATCTGAAATTATATCCTATTATAATAAAAAATATTGATAATCCCAGTAGAAGCTACAATGATAAATCTACTCTGAGAAAATATCATTACTTAATATTTACTGAATTTTTGAGGGTTAATCTCCTTATCAAACTAATATATATGACCCTTTCAATTTTAACATTGTGATTTCTTGATAAAGAAATGAAACAGAATACAAAGCAAGAGAGAGTTTCAAGGAAGAGAGGAAGAATGTAGTCAACAATGTCTGCAGAAATAAAGGCCAAGGAGGATTGTTACTGAAAAAAAAAAAAAGGCAATGGGTTTGGTGATTTGAAGACACAGAGATCATGGGTGATAACTGAAAGGGTAAATTTCAGTAGAATGGTTGTTGGAAGTCAGATTGAAAAGGTTAAAAAAACTGGGATGGTGGTAAAAAAAAAGTAGAGATGGCTGAATATAGATTGCTATTTCAAGAAGCTTGGTGGTGAAAGGAAAAAGAGATAAGTGGTTAAGGGAAGGATTTCTTAAGATTGGGGAAGCCTAGATAAACAGAAGGGAAAAAAGCCAGAAGTGAGAAGGGAATACCCCCATCAACTATTCATTTTCTTTGACATTGTCAATACCTTAGTTGGGATGGGATAGAATAGAGTAAAAGTGCCAAGTATTAGTCTTAGAAAGGGGGAAGAATATTTCTTCTTTAGAGGCAAGGAGGAAAAAATGGGTGAGAACACCAAGAAATTCTGAGGTGTAAAGGAAGGCCTACTAAGGAACTTGTAACAAATGGACTTGACCTCAGTAAAGTGGGAGTAAGACTATTTAATAGCTGATCAGGATCCTGGAATGTAGTCTATAGGATAAGAAATAGAATTTTTCTCTATGCAAAGCTAACTGGATTTATTAAGACAGAGGAGACAACTTAGTAACAAATGACATTCACATAGTAATTTCAAATTTATAAAGCATTTAAAAAAACTAATATCTCATTAGGTCTTTACTATAACTTTACATCTCTATAAAGTAATTACTGTTATTATTATTTTTCCCATTTCTCACAAAAGAAACAAGACTCAGAAGTGAAATGATTTTCTCACAGTAACAGAGCTAGTCAAATTGACATTTAACCAAAGACAAACCAAGTCCTTTCCCCATAAATCTAGCATCTGATAAAGCTTCATTTGATGCTTTTGATTTTAAAATCAGCAAGTTCTAAACAAATGAGATACCATACTCAAATATGACCATGTTCCTCACTGGTTTGCCCACCCTGCAAACAGTATTTTTGGTTTTGTTGGTTAGCCGATGCTTTAGATGGTTTGATGTTTGATTGCTTATAAGCAAAGGAGATCTTCTTTAAAAAATCTGAAAACAGGGTCAGCTACTATGGAGTTAAGTTTAATATCAGTGAAACAGCTAAACATAACTTTTGAAAAAAGTGCTGAGAAAAATAGAAGGATTTCTCATTGTAGAATCATAACAAGGAAAACACTGATTTTAAAAATGCATTAAGATATGCTCTTCAGAAGTAACTTGAGATGCTTTATATGTGAATGCCTATTTATAACCCAACTTTTTATTGTAAAATATTTATATTTAGTAATTATGGTGACTAATATGTTTAGACTAAATATAAAAATATAAAATATATTATTTGTAAAAATATATAGACACAATAAGCAACATATATCTGTACAGAATATCACGATAAATATATAAGCAAATAGTAAACCATATGATTCCTCACATTAAACAGAAGCATCATTTATCTCAAAACTGAGCTTCTGCGGTAATGCTGCTAAGTTACTTCAGTCAGAAGTGAAGTAGTTATTGGGCCTAGCATAAACTAAAGACTAACCTTAAAAGGATGTCAGTTCTAAATTTCCTAAGGAAAGCTTGAGTTTCTTTATATTATTATCATCAATATTTATGAGTAAGAGAGATTGCAAATCATCCTCCTCATATTATAAACATATCATTCTCTAGCTCTACCTTAAATAGTATTCCAGTTATTGGGGGATTTAATAAGGTCCTAAGTGGTATACAATTGAAGGGAGAAAAAAAGTTGAACAGTGAATGGACTGTTCTGGAACTAGGAATAAGAACATGCATATTAAAATAATTTCTGAACAGAACAAGAATATTGAGTCGAAAGTTCGGATTTCTGGGATTGATTCAATTCTGAATGAAGTTCCCTTTAAAACTAAAGATAACTTGCACATTGAGTCCCTTAGTACTGGGCTACGACTAAACAACTGGCCAGTCTAATTGATGGATCTGTTTTAGGAAGAAAGCAAACCGAGCTTATAAAAACCTTCACAGAAGATAAGGTGGAGGCAGGAATCCAAGAGCTCAAAGAAGAACAAGTCAGGGTTATTTATAAACAACTACTTATCACATAGTCAGGTTAACCTGTCTCTAGTTTGCCAAAAGCAATCTAGCTCAATGCTGCTCTGAGACACAGTGTTAATTAGGGTTTTTTTTACTAAACTCAAAAGGGAAATAAATGAGCTTTCACTTTTTTTGACAGAAAAGTGAAAATAACTAGGGGAAAAAAACCAAAGTGCTCCATTCGAGGGAGAAAAATTAATCAACATTTTGAAACATACCCTGGAATTTTTCTGGTATACTATTTTGTGCTAGTGTCTCTCTAACATGAGAACAGAGTGTGTATAAACATGTTAATTATGATGAACAATGCATAAATGGATTTCACTGATCATTCTGGTCTTCAATTTTTGGTAATGGGGCTTGGGATGTAATAATGTGGCTAACAAAGGTCACAGTTCATTTTGAAGCTGAAATAGAAAGTAAGAACCCAAAGCAGAAAAATCCTTTTGGGGAAGTGGGGGAAGGGGAGTAAGTACCATTCTAATTCATTAAGATTCTAACTCTTAAATCAAACCTTAAAGAAAAAAATATTTATAAGACTCACTGTTCTGTGATTCAAGCATAATAGCTTCACGGATGATTTTTCCTTTATCCACAGTAACATGCAGTATCCTTACTAATGTATTAACATTATGAAATTTTATAACATTTTAGATTTCTTTGAAATGAAAAGTCTATTTTACTTTTTAATTAAATCTATTTCCCAGAAAGGTCTTTAAAGGCTCCACAAAGTACCTTGCATTTTATTATTGCTGACAGTTATCTAAACCACGCTTGAATGCTCTCTTTATCCTTTAGTGAACAATTGAAAGATCATATGCTAAAAGACTTGTGCTCTCTCTTCTTCTTGCCCTGTAATTAAGGCATTTTAATACATTTCCTCATAGTTGTTAAAAGAGCACACTGTTAAGATTCATGGAATGAGACAATTTTGACTCTGGCATCCACATAAACATATACAATGTGAATGTGTTCTAATCATGGGTGTAAAAAAAAAAATCAACCCTCAAATCACCATCATATGATGACTCTATGGAAAAAGTAGGGTGGAGCTGGGGCCTCTCTGGTTGCCTTAATATATATCATCTATGAAACTGTGAAAATATAACATTCTGTTGAAATAAACTATAATTGTATGTTAAAGATATACCCCCCCAAAAATGTACAGAGGTTTAAAGAGGTTTGGGGGGTTGAGTTTTCTTCTGCTTTAAGCATGGGGAATTGTGTACAGTGATTTAAACAGCCAAATAAATAAGATTGTACTTTAAAATCTAAAAGGATTGAAGTCTTAATTAAGATCTATAAATAACTTCCCTGATTATAGATGCAGCTATACAGAAGTCTATTTATCTTAATTTAACTTAAACTTTGGAGCTATTTTCATTTGCCTGAAGTAGAGGGACTGCAGTTCCAACTTGGCAAAGTATGTTTATAAAAATAATGAAAACAAACTTTAAGGGTGTAAGATTTATTCAACTTTTAGAACTGGTTTGCTCTCTATAGAAGGGCTATAATATATTGCTAATGACTCACATATTTGAATTCTTAACAACAGCCTTTTGCTATACTATTTATTGTCATGCACTTTTTAAAAAGCTTAAATAGGATGTTAATGTTTTTCTTGAGTGATAAATGAAAGTCTAAATTTTCCTACTTAGAAAATATTTGTGAAATATGAAATTAATCTTCACTACTCTATTAAAGTAAAGCCAGGTGGGTCTGAATTTTGCCAGTGAGATAATTTTAAAATATGCATATCTTTTGATAGACTTGGGGAGTTAATTGAAATGCTACTTAGATTTTTTTTAAATTAAGGCCAGTTACAAAAGCATTACTGTAAACAAACTTTTAAGGCTAAATCTAATTTCATATTGTAAATAATAACCTGTTCAGTCTTTTACATTGACAATAGTTAGTTCTGGAGAAGCTCAAGAAGACATAACAAATGTTTCTGACTTCTTTTTCAACAGGACCTGGAAGGTCACTGCCAAACAAACAGAATACTGTACAACTGGGGTTATAAATTGTAAAACCTGCCAAAAAAAAAATTTAAGTCTATTTTTTTTCTATAGAAAAGAAAGGACTAATGTAGTCAATATGGAACATCTGATGATATGATAGATATTTTTTTCTTGAAGCCATTAAAAGAATCTACCTTCAGATTAAAAAAGAGTTTTAAACCATGGTGATTCACAAAACTTGCAGTCTCACTTTTCTTCCTTCTCTCCCTACATAAGCATGCACACAGGCAAACACTCATTTAAAATAATTCCTATTTGGAAGCATGTAATAAGGCAGAATGACCTAGTTTGTTTTAATGTTAATATGTTGCCATATTATTGTTAACATAAGTACTTAAATACTCATAGCTCCAGTTTGCGGGGAAAAAAGACTTAAGATATCTATTTTTTTTTTAAAGGACAACTATGGTTTTTTGAATCAATCTACTCAAGAAATACAGATGTCCATTCCTCTTAACCTTTTTTTCTTTCCTTTTTCCCCCCCTTAGGATCACTTAACAAGAAGGGCAGGTTTTCATTAAGCTTAATTTGTGTGGAACTAAATATTAAGTTGAGTTACTAAAATTGCATAGTCATAAATTGGTTAACTTTTAAAAATATCATGTTGCACTTTTAACTGTAGAAATATACCTCCAGAATGTAGAAGGTAATAAAATGCTGATGAAAAATAGAAGTGTTAGGAAAAAGAAAGTGGTACTTTAACTGATTCTCATGGCATTTGTGTTAAATAAAAATGTAAATTAACAAATAAAGACTTATATTAGTTTCCTCCCTTCCACAGGTTTAGCTAATAAAACTTCAAAACAGATCAGTGATGTACAGTTTTAAAATCTGAAAAATGAATGACCTTAAATGGAACCATATGAAATTTGCAACAGTAAAGCTATCTGAGGTAAAAATTACCAAAATTCAAATGAAGAAAATTCAAAATGAAATGGATGAAGGGCAATTAAGTACCTATTTTGACAATTCTAAGTGGTCAAGTTTTTAAAGTATGACACAGGAACCTTAACCTATCTATATATGAGTGATAAATGAGGCATTTTGTGTCATTACATTCCCATAAATCACTTTCTTTAACTGCTGACGGCTTTTATCAGATCTAACCTTTTCAAGCTTCTATTAGAGTGCTAACATTTTCAACTTTGACACATGTGCAGTTTACAAATTCTGCAGCTGATTAACTCTGGACAGAAGCTCACTGGCATCATTGTCTTTAAGTTGGGTGAGAGCCTCAGGGTCTCAAAAACTCACACTTACACGACAGTAGAAAAATTTCCAGTAATATATTTGGGCATGGGTGAGATTTTCAAGTTGCTAAACAATTGCTTTCTATCTTGATGACTCAGGAAATGATTACTTAAAAAAAAAACCTGCTGGTGCTTAAATTCTCGAAACACCCAACTGAGTGAAATTTTTGTCAAAATATTATTAATGGATAATCAGTTTCCAAAGGTATAAATAATAAAGAAAACCAGAGAGAAGGCAGTCATGTACAGGGCATAATTTAGAAGGGTTATAATAATAATGGGGAGATTTAAGTAACTATTGGGTGATACCTACTCATTCAAACCAATCATCTTTTTTTGGAATACTCTAGCCTTCTAAATTAAAAGTCCCTTTGGTTTTGTCTGTGTACTTTGTGGACTATTTTGATCAGCGCAGTCAGTCAATTCAGTGATATGGGCAAAAAAAAAGTCAGGCTAGTTATCTGACATTACTTCATTAAAATATTCTTTCTTCTAATTTTCAACAGTTGTATTGGCATAAAGAAGACCACCTATATATGAGGATGGCTGATTTCAAGCACCTGAAGAGTTGCCATGTTGGAGAGGATCTGTTCCTGGCTCCTGGAGTGATGGGTAAAAGTTGTAGAAGCATATTTCACCTTGATGAAATGAAAAAAATTTCCTAAAAGTTCGAGTTCTCCTGAGAGGAAAAGTTAAGGTGGGGTAATCACTTCTGGAGATGTCATAGAGGGAATTCTTGACAAGGTGATGTCAGGGATTTCTTCCAAACTGGGGATCATGGGATTTTGTGATTGTATGACTTTCTATGGCATTCTTGCCTGATACAAAAATGACCTACACTATTCCATGCATACAGAGGTTACAATTTCCATGCATAACATAGGAATGCAATAGGTGGAATAACCATTGGATGAAAGACCTCAGAGATCATTTAGTTTAACTTGAACCTGACCAAAACATTCCTCTGTAACACTTTCAAAAGTCCTCTGTCTAAAAATCACTGACAAGGAACTTACTAACTCTTGTAGTAACCCATTTCACTTTTGACAAACTCTGCCTTGCCAACGCCTTTTCTAAGGTGTGCTGCTCACTACAGAACTTGTTGTTGAGTCATTTTTTTTTCAGTTGTGTCTGACTCTTCCTGATTTCATACAGAGTTTTCTTGGCAAGGATACTAGAACAGTTTGTCATTTTCTTTTCCAGCTCATTTTAGAGACAAAGAACTAAAGCAAACATGGTTAAGTGATTTGCCCAGGGTCACACAGCTAGTAAGTGTCAGAAGCTGGATTTGAACTCAGGTCCTCCTAACTCCAGGGCCAGCATTTTATCTACTGTAACACCTAGCTGCCGCTCAGTGTGGAGTACAATGACCCCAATGTGGTCTATCCTTAGCACGAATGTATGATATGGACCTCATGTTTCTCTTAACACAGACCAAAACATCATTTCTGTTTCTGAATGTTGGATAGCACTGCTGATTAATATAGCTCTTATCCTTTCCCGCCTACATCATTTGGCATAACCTGTTGTCTAGCTCTATCTCCACCATATTGTACATTTGATCTTTTAATCTAAGTGCCAGACTTCACATCTATCATGATCCAACAGCATTTTACTTGTTTTGTCCCACTAGTATGACTTGTCGATATATTTTGAGATCCCTATTCTAACATCTGATGTATTAGTTTATGTAAAATTATATATATATATATGTATATATAAAAACACATTATAAATGTATATATACATTTGTATCTATATATACACACATATATAATATAAAAGTAAAAACGTATTACTGCAAATTTGACAAGCAGGCTATCGAAGTGATCTAATTCATTGATAAAAACATTGAACAGCAAAGGGTCAGAGACAGTGAACCTGTGGCACTTTGCTCATGACCTCTCTTTAGGTTGACACTGATCTCATAATTACCACTCTTTGGATCTGGTCATTCAAGCAGTTATTACCCAATTGTACTATCAACCAGCCCACAAGGATATTGTGAGAAGTAAGTAGAGATCATTGTGAGCCAGGCCCATCCCTGTAAGCTCCTGTAACACCAACTTCACTTACCTCAGAAAAGTGAAACATATAAAAGTAAATAGTTTAATCATCATCCTGGGTTTCAATTCCCTGTTAATCATTCTTTGTTTTATCGCTCCTCATCGGAGTACTTCTTTCCTTGGTGGGGAAATGCTCTACTGAAATCTAGCTATATTATGCCCAGAGTAAGGTGGCGCAGTGAATAGAGCGTCGGCCCTGGAGTCAGAAGGACCTGAGTTTGGATCCGGCCTCAGACACTTAACACACACACAAACAAAAACCTAGCCGTGTGACCTTGGGCAAGTTACTTAATCCCAATTGCCCTCCAAAAAATAAATAAATAAATAAAAAATAAAGATGAGAACAGTCTCTTATGGTTTGATCCAGATGAACCTCAAATGGCTCACAGTGACCCCCCTGCTTCCTTCTCCAAATGCCGACAAACCATTTCCTTACCTAAGTATTAGAATTTTCATAAGAGCTATGTTAAGCTCATTGTCCTAAAAATTGACGAAGCCATTTTCTTTCCCTTTAAAAAAGTGGCTTAACATTTGCCAATCTCCTGTTCTCCACAAATGATCAAATGCCATCAATAGCCCTGGTATGTGGTTAATCTGGGCCAGGCTGACTTGAATTTGAGAAGAGCTTGAATCTCTCTTATCATACCCTTACTTATCTCATAAAAATTGTAATAAATATATAAACAAATATCATCATCTTGTTTTCCATTCTCTATTAACTATTCATTCTTTTGTATTTCCCAATATGCATGTCACTCTCTTTGGTAGAGAATAGATTAGTAAAACAAGAGTTCAATAGTTCTTCCCTCTGGACTAATATCATTGCTTTATCCAGAAAATGTTTCTATCTGTTCTTTGATTTTCTTCTTGTCTCCAAGTAGTTAAAAAACCCTTTGTCATCTGTGGCATTCACTGCTATCTTTGTGTCATTAAGGAACGCTTCCCACAAGTTTAAATTAAAATTAACCAAAGTATTTATATTTGTATAACATGTAAAAATACTTTTAAATGGTCACCAACGTACTAAAATCAGCTTTTCTTTTTGTGGGTAGGAAAGAGGAGCAAGCCTGCCATACTGTTTCACATTTCTAACCGATCGTATATAAATGGTCTTAATTATTTGAGAGCAAGAAGGAGAAAGAAAAGTAATATTTGCTAGGCAGAAGTTTCCTATGATTATTTATGCACTTAGAGCACACTATTATATCTTACACTTTATACTTATCTATTTAAATGCCATGTGTGTGGCTGTGTGTGTACAAAATGTTTTTGTATACATGTGCTTGTGTGTGAATGTCACAAACGAGTAAGAACAAAACCTCCAAGAACACATTCATTTAGATATAATTGACAGACGCTGAAAGACCAGCTCAAGTTTAAAGAAGAACTGTATTTAATAATATTAGCCAGACTGAAGAAAATCCAGATGTTGGTACTTTGACTAGTAGAGAAGGCTGGTACTTCAGATAGCAATAGTTTTGATAAGAACTAACTAGACACCAGACCTAAACAGTCAAACCTGAAGAGACAAGTAGAAGGCAGGAAAACTGAAATGTTTGCAAAGACCCTTCTGCAGCAGATTGCCTCTCGTTGATAAATGACAAATCTTGAAAAAATAGTTAATGAAGGACAACTTTTTCCAGTGCCACAACCAACAGTCTTGCAATGTCACCATCTAAGCATTATCCATGACAAATTAAAAACTTCTTTATTTCACTAATAATGTCACTCATCACTGAAGCTGTGCAGTTATACTTTGACAATTCAGATGTAAATCCTGGGTTGCCTATGTGTATTCATGACAAAGGCATATTTATCATTTAAAACAAAAGGACATGACTTCTGGGTGTTCATATCAAAGACCAGTGATGGATGAGGCCATGCTAATCAAAAGAGAGAGCAGAAAGAACACAGATGTTTGCTACTTTAAGAAAAGACCACCCCCCCCACACACAAAAAACAAATTCCCAATATGGCCATCTTATTTTTTGAAAAACGTTGATTTTAGCAGATATTTCAGAAGCAGATATATTTTTAGGTACAGATAATACCGATATTTCAGTTCAAATTATATAATGCTAAAGGCATCAGATCTCAAGGAGGAGCTCGTTTCTCAGCTATAACTCAGTGAATTTCCTACAACTGGTAAGGTCCTCCCAGTGCTTATTTTTGATACAGATTCAGGGGGAAAAAAACAAACCAAAGATTAAAACAATATAGAAGTAAATAAAAGCTTGAATTTACTGAATTAATTGATTTTTAACACTCTGCTCCTGGGCCCTTCTTTTTGTACTTGTAGGCTGAACAAGACCTTTAGGAACTATAAAGCCACCAGGCCCTAAGAAATGCCTATTTTTATTACATCTTGAGCTAGTATATCTGCACAATTTGCATTTTACTCCCTGCTCTTCCACTGAAAAGCAAAAACAGTTGCTGCACTTATTTTAAGGTTTTTTTTTTTTTCAAAAGAAAGCAATTAATTCTAGTGATCTCAGCATGCATGCACAGCTTTCTGATGAGAGACTTACAATAAATGTGGTATGGGGGGAGGGCAGAAAAGGTATTTAGAGTGCTAGGGCTATTGATAGCAACTTCTTCCCATCCCACTGATGAAGAGCTATCATCAGGACTTGCTAATAGAAATCCAATTTACAAGGTAGGACCTAAACTGCTAATTTGAGTGCCTTTCAAGATGTTCAGGGTTGGTAACACTTCAAACTGAAAACAAATACACAGTATTATTGGGATAGGGCTATTTTCTTGTTTGTTACGACTGGGAAGCCCTGACAGCAAAGTCACCTTGAAGGGAGGAAGGCAGGGAAGTCAAGGTGGGGGGAGGGTTCAGGAGGGGAACAACTTTTGTTTTGATCTGTTTTCCTTGCTACCTTTCCATTCAGGGTGACAGCAAGTTTGGTGTCAAGGAGATGTAAAAAGTCAGTCATGGTAGAGTATCACCAACAAACACAAACTGGTAGAAAGAAATAAAGGCTTAAGCCTTCTCAAACTTGAAAGAAAATCAGAAAATATTATTTCACTAGGTGAATTGCCATAGCAATTTTTTTTTAATCCCACTACCCTCTCTGTCTTAAAACAGGAAAACCAAGAGCTTACCAATAACGACAATGGATAGTCCACAATGACACTATTAGTGCCCATTACAAGATTTCTGAGTTCATTAGATCTCCTAATGCAATCCATTTTACACTATTGGACTGTACTTAAATTCTGCACTTAACCATTCAGAGACATTGGCTTCACTAACTTTATCATAAGGTCATTTTTTGCTTATCTTTTGTTTTGTTTTATTGGTTTGATTTATAAACTGGTTTTTTCAGAGTGAATTAACAGTTGAATATTCTGGAGAGTTTCCCACTCAATATATTAAGAAGTGTTTATGGAATAACAAAAATGCTTCACCTTTTGGCCCTTTTATGAAAAATTTACTGGATGCCTAATATATTTAATATTCAGTAGCATGTGAGAATAATTTTTATGCAATTCTGATAGTTAGAAAGATAGATAACTCAATTATTAGATCATCTATCAAAATATTCAGATGTATAAGAGGCTACTAAAAAGATTGATGACTGAGAAAGTCCACTGATTCTCTAGCCATCATATTCACGCATTTGGCTAGACAACATTTTTCGCTGCCTTCACAAGCAAGCTTCATTACCCATCACTCCACTGAAAAGAGTTTATTATGAGGCTGCCATCTTGGCAAGACTATTATTTAGATGATAAATGCTGGGGAAAAAAGTGTGTCTAGATTTTTTTTAAATAAAAAAAGATGAGCTTTTTTGACACATAAAACAAACAGCATCTAAATTTCTAATTAACTTAAATTTGGCAGATACAAATATAGGTCAGTTAATGCTATGATATTATTTTCCATCTGATTTTTGCCCTTAATTTATAAAATGTAAATTAACTAATTAGAAGGAAAACTGCATTATTGGTGACAAAATGCTTCAGCTGGGTCCTTGCTTCCTGACACTTATGATCAACTCTAACAAATTATTGCTGATAGAAAATTACTCCCCCTTCCTCCCATAAAGTAAGAAGGTTTACTGAAAATTAAGAAAAGGTCTTGGAATCTAGTGAAACAACAGGACCTTGCACATGGTTTACCCTGGACACAAAATGGTGAATATCTGTAACATTAGCACCACCATGGACTTACTATGTCTGGCGGAGTCTGAGGAAAGAAAACCGTGGATGCTGAATACAGTAGAGTTTAAAATCTCATATTTTCTATGGTGTAAAAAAAAAAAACCACATTTAACTCCATAACAATTTATGTACTAGTCATTTTTGAACTTCAGGATTTTTTCTTTCTTTCAATTGTCCTGTTGTCATTTAAAATGGATCTGTTATGGATTTGAAGAATTAGTGAGAGGGCAGTAGTGGCAAGTGGAGAATGGTGAGAGAAGAGGGTTTGGTTGCCTGAGTTTTGGCACTAAAACCTGTCATTGTTAAGTAAGATTATATGATGTAATAGTTAAGTGGAAAGAGGTTTTTAACTATTCCTATGTAACGACTCTACAATGCAAAGTACATTCAAACTGTCAGATGTAAATGTCAATTAAAAATTACAAGAAATGTTGAAAGGTAAGGTCTATGGGGGTTGCTCTGTTTTGACACAGTGGAGAATCTGTGACCAGGCCTTTGGCAAGGCATAGCAAGATCTGTGCTGTCAGTTTCTATAGTACACAAACTTAGACGTCTAATCTGAATGAGAAACACCAGAAAAATGGGAGCTGAAGCCTTGCGGGAATGTAGATTGGAGCTGAAAGCCCTCTGTCTGGAATATAAGATAGTCTTTGGTGACGTGACGAAGTTTGAAAGAGCAGAGAAAAAGAAAAGAGAAATAATTCAAAGATGCAAAAAATATCCTGGGTGCCACTGGAAAGTTGATAAAACATTCCAACATAGATGTTAAGGGCCTTTGTAAATTAAGCTCTAAGTTCAGACACATCTCCAAAGTACATAGATAACTTAAATTACAAGACTTTTGTCCAAGATAAGTTATCATGCTGAAATAACAGAATGTGGATTTTATTAGTGTTTTCCACTCCTTGGGTAATATAGTACAATCAATTATGATACTCCAACCCTCCTTAATTTTCATACTAACAAAAGTATAATCTAAATAATGCTCAAAGAAAATTATTATAATTATTTTTATTTCCCTAGCTGGAATAGCAGTGGAGAAAAAATGCTTTCCTATCAGCTTCTCCAGAAGAACATCACTTAGGGTATTCAGAATTTATTTTTTTTTACATATTTTGAAATATAAATGATAAAAATTGTGGATGTCTACCTATATACATAGTAATATGAGGTTATTTAGGCAATCTGAAATTTCAGTTCAAAATAATGTTTGCTTTATATATCAAACATTTCAGGTTAAAGTGGCATATCTTAGCACTCCATTTTATAACAGGGAAAAAATAATGGTGGGTGAGTGGGGATATATTTGTATATGGCACAAAATTCTCTGTGTGTTTAGCTCCTGACTTAGCTATGTAACCCTAGAAAAAGTCACTTCTTTGCCCTCAGTTTCCTCATCTGTAAATTGAAGGGGTTGGATTTGAAGGTCGATCTCTTCTAGCTCTGAATTTCTGATCTAATGATTCCCCATGCCTCAGCAGCTAACAGCTCAACCTCTCCAAACACCAATGGTCCATTTACCTACAGGCAGTTATTTTAAGAGCTATATAGAATAAGGATTCTGTCTCTGTCTTTCAGAGACCCCAGCCATTTTAAATCCATAAAAAATTTGTTTTCCTCATGAAAATAAAGACAGGCAGTTAAACACTGGGCATTTTATAAGATTCCCAGATCCTTTAGTTTTTCTCTCCCAAACATTATTTTCATGATGTTAAATTGATGAGATACAAATGAAGATTGTTGAATTTGTTATTAATGCCCACATGAGATTCTGGCTTGGCTGAAGCAAAAATAAAAGGGATAAAAATGGTTTATTAAAGACCAATTTCAAAAGCCACTCATTTCTCCTGTCTGGAAAGGTGACGCTCTTGTGTTTGAGGTGTGTAGAATTCTATGAGGAAGAAGGAGAAGGAAAGAGGGATTCAATGAGTGTCAGATAGCTTTACTAGCCCCAAGTCCCTCTGTGTTGCAGTAAGGTCAAAACCTTTCAACATTGTACTTGTGTGTCAAAATATGTCAACAAACCATCATACTGTAGGAAGAAGAATGACCTTTCAGTTCTTTATATTTGGGCTGCCAATGAAGCCTTGGAAGCAGGGTATGCATGAACAGTTCTCCTAGCTGCTTGACAAATGCAACTCCCAAGGTTTCCTCTACATCTTCTTGTTAAAGTGCTGAGTTCCTACATGTTGGTACAACTTTCTAAACCCTAATAACTCATGAAGAAAACCAGTATTGCTATATGTTATACAATAAAGGTCACCCGTAGGCTCACAAAATAATTTAGTCTAACTGAATTAAACATGATGGGCAGCACATTGTTGGAAGAACACCATTTTTCTAAAACTAATGTTTATAGATGCTGGTCAAATGGGAGTTATGAGATTGTGATTATGAGATTAGAAATCATTGTTATTCACTGGTGCTCAGTTTTTGGTACATTATTAACCATATCACTTATTTTCACTGCTGTCTTTTGTACACACATTGGAAAATATGGACCCAGTCAGTATCACTGGTACTCTGAATTACCTTCCCAGCAATGTGATAGAGATATACTGATCCAAACTTTGACCACTCCAATGCATTTTCTAGATGTGGCTGACATTAAGGCATAGTTACTGACAGTGTAATAACCTCAAAAGAACTATTTTAAAGGCATGTAGCCATCCTTCAATTCATTTGCAGGGTTTGCTAATAGTGGATCTATATATTAAGAATAAACCAGACAAGGGTCTAAAATTTGTGGTCAGTTTAGTCACTGATTTGTGTGTTAAAATTTTTATTTATTCATATTCTGAACCTAACAAACTCAAATAAGATCAAAATCTCCATATATAAAGTAGAACTGAAAAAGACCATTATACCAGAAACCATGAATCTCCATGCTATACAGTTTGCTTTTCTTTTTAAATATATAATAAATTTGATACATGACTTTCAAAACCATCTTACTTCTCTGTGATTGTTTCTAGCTGGTAAAGTTATTGGATACATGTTTTTTGTTTGTTTGTTGTTTTTGCTTTTGGAGGCACTCAAGGTTAAATGACTTGCCCAGGGTCACAATGCTATTAAGTGTCTGAGGCCATATATGAACTCAGGTCCTCAGGACTAAAGGGCTGATTGCCCTATCCACTGCACCAATTAGATGCACCCACACCATGTTTTATTAAGTTCTGCTGGAAAATAAATTTACGACATCAATATAGATCCAAAAATCAGAAAATAAAATTTGAACAGGGAGAACCAGGATTGGGGATGGAGGGAATGGAATAGGGTCCTAGTTGACAAAACTGTAGGGTAAAGCACAGGATTCTAGAGTTTGGATTTTTTTTCCTTTTGGAGGGCAATTGGGGTTAAGTAACTTGCCCAACATTACACAGCTAATTGTGTGTGTGTGTGTGTGTGTGTGTGTGTGTGTGTGTGTGTGTGTGTGTTAAGTGTCTGAATCCGGATCCAAACTCAGGTCCTCCTGACTCCAGGTCCAGTGCTTTATTCACCGTGCCACTTAGCCTCCTCAAGAGTTTGGATTTCTAAAGGTTCATGATTCATCTTCTGAGAATGGGGGAAGAGGAGGAGTGGTACAGGACTGGGAAGAAGATTCAGGAAGCCGGTATTACTTCCCTTCCCAGGGAGTTAAGGGAAGTCACCATTTTGAACATTTTACTTCTTATAAGACTGAGCCACTTTTTCCCAAACCAAGCAATAAGGATGGATGAGATGGAAGCTAGGAGAAAGCAGCCCAGATTCTCAGGGGACAACAAGAAGACATTTTCATAAGCTCATTAGGATTTAGCTTAATGACATGAGAGCCACAAACCAGCAGAATCAAGCTCTAACTTCAGTAGTGGTAGGGAGTGATTTAGCAGTAGGAAGTCAAAACAAGGGAAGCTGGGAGTAACCAGAAGCTACAGAGTCTGTTCATGACTTAAGTCATGAACTTGAAGGTTACACTCTCAAAGATCTGGCTACACTTCATGCTCATGTTAACCAATGGCCAGAGGTTCAATGCCTCTCTTTTCTTTCTCTGATCCACTCCTTTCCACCCCTCTCTTTTCAGCTACCTTATCCATATTTCCCCCTCCATCACTGGGGAAATACACACACACACACACACACACACACACACACACACACACACACACCCCATATAATAAATATGCATAATCAAGCAAAACAAATTCATCCCTTGGTCATGTGTCAGCTCAGTTTACCATTGCTGGTTTGCCTAATCTACAGGTACAGAAACACTGAATTCACCACTGGTAATTTTAAGACAGGCCAGGTCTTTGTGATCATGGTGGACAATACACAAGACTGCATCTGCTCAGTCAGTCCACATTGCTTTGGATTTGGTCTCCCTGTATCCACGGGTGACCTGAACTGGGGAACAGCCACTGATTTCATTTCTGTAATATTAATAACTAACATAGACTGCCTCATAATCATTTTAGTGAAAACCACTTTTATTGAATTCTAAAAAGAAAGACCAAAAAAAAAATCCATTTTTCTACCTACAGTAAAATTGCTTCAAACTCTGACTTTGAGATAATTTGGAAAGAGACAAGTAACTACAATACAAAATAATACATAAGTACATTAGAAATATAAAAAAAAAAGGTGCTGGGGAGAGATGGGTCTTTGATTCCCTGCCTGGGTGGACCTGGTTATGATCAGCTTTGCTCTAATACGTCCTGGGCAGGTCACTTAACCTATCTGTCTCAGTTTCATCAGCTGTAAAATGGGGATAAAAAGTGCATTTAACTCTCAGGATTGTTGTGAGGAAAAAATGAGATAATAATATATTAAGTGCTAAATAAATTCTAATATTAATTGTGATTATTTTGTCTAATATGTTTTCATAGTACTTGTGAATGATCCTAGTCAGAGTACACATGAACATTAGGAAGAACTGTGCTTCTGAAGAGTTATAATGAACTTGACCTCTACCCTAATTAGAGGTTAGTGGTTTCTATTTCTCGCACAGAAAAATAATAACATATAACATTTTATATTAGTCTTACTATGTAGTAGGCATTCTGCTAAATGCTTTATAAATGTCTGATTTTATCATTGCAACAGTTCTGGGAGGAAGGTTCTATCATCATCCCTACTTTACAGATGAGGAAATTCAGGCAAAGAGAGGTTAAATGACTAGCCCAGGGTCAAATAACTAGTAAGTGTCTGAGGCTAGATTTGAACTCAGGTCTTCCTGACTCCAAGTCCAGTGCTCCATTCACTTCCCCACCTAGCTGCCTAGGAGTGGGTGCTTAATAAATTGTTGTTGTTGATAATGGAGAATCAGCCAAGCACATAACATAAAAGACCTCAAGTTTAAATTTTTTAGTCTACTTATCTTATAAAGTGCTTAGAATTTTACTAATTATAAATCTTTTCTTTTTAATAAAATCATTATAGGAAACTGCAGAGTATAATGGGTGAAGAGCTGGTCTTGGAGCCAGGAAGAGCTGGGTTCAGGTCTAACCTCAGATATATGCTGGCTGTGTGATCCTGAGTATGACACAATCTTTCAGTGCTCTAGGTAACTCACTAAGATTATTAAGTTGCAGGGAAGGTATTGACTTGTTTTGGCAGATGATGCCTCAACTGGGAGATCCCTATATTGATGAATCACAGGCCCTTTCCCTGTCCCTTCCATTTAAGGAAACTCATTCACACTTGGCATTCTTTTTTTTTTAATCCAAATTCAGTATACTGTAGTTGAAAATAAGAGTGAACATTTAAAATACTTGTAAAGGAATATGTTTTTATTTCAAGAATCCAGGCTTCCCATATTCAAAATTTAGTTTCACTTCATGACTTTTTATTGTAAAAATCAGCTGACTGATATAATTCTGCAATAACATCATCAAACATATTATCACCAAACCCTGCCAAGCAGTTATGCTCCTAGCCCAAGACACTCCAGCTCAATTCAATTCAACTCAATAAACATTTATTAAATTCCTATTCTGTGAAAAACATAAATCTGGGCATCAAGGGATATGGAAAGTTTAAATAACATACAGTCCCTGCCCTCATTTTCCTGATAGTCTATTAGGGGAATGAGGCACATACACAGATAAGTAGGATATGAAATAACATAAAAGTACATTAGAGAAATACAAAACTAAGTGCTTTTATAAGGTCCAATGGGAGGGTCATTACTTACTGGGGATCTTACTACTCCTTGCCTGAATAGGTTTGGTTCTGCTCAACTAAGCTGTGCTTCAGTGAAATTATGTGTCTCTCAATATAATTTTGCTTAAAGTTGTGTCTTCAAGGAATCAATTAATGATATTAGATAGAGTATATCTCTCAATTAAGAATAACTATGATTCTATGTATTTTCAAGTCTTGTAGTTTACATGTTTGTGATTTCTGGCATGCACAGTACCCATCTTCCTGGAAAATCCCACAGATAAGTTATCATCATCAACATCATCTCAAATAAGCACATATCAAATACTTTATGGTTCAATTATACTTTATGCCTATTATTTCTCTTAATCCTCACAAAACCCTGACTATTGGATATTCCAAGTATTACTATACCTATTTTACAAGTGAAGAAGCTAAGGCTGAGAGGTTGTCACTTACCCAGTACATTATAGCTAGTAAGTGGCAGCAAAGGAAGACATCACCCTCATAATGTCATTGATCCTCTTTAAGAATGAAGGATGAGGGGCAGTGAGGTGGCATAGTGAATAGAGCACCGGTCCTGGAATCAGGAGGACCTGAGTTCAAATCCAGCCTCAGACACTTGACACACTTACTAGCTGTGTGACCTTGGGCAAGTCATTTAACCCCAATTGCCCTGCCTTCCCTCCTCCAAAAAGACAAAACAAAACAAAACAAAACAAACAAACCCAAGAATGAAGGATGAGCAACAGTGGCAGATCTGCAATTAAAACCAGAGCTCCTGACTCCTAGTCTAATCTTATTTGGTGCTGAGTCTTTCAGACACCATGAAATCTAGGAACCCCCTCCTTCATTTCAGGTGGTACCTGGCTAAGCCACATAGGTCAGAAAGATTTCTAGTGTGTTTTCAAAGAACTCCAAGGCTAGGAAATACACAACTTTCTTCAGTAGCTTCTTCTAGGACAATCTGATCTTGCTCATGTTCAAATCTCTTAATTTAAGCTAATGTTTTTTTTTTTTAAATCTTAGGATTCTGTGGGGAAAGTGGATTGAACATGTAAGGATTAACCTGTAAGCCAGAGTCATTTGAAAGAGTAGACCTCACTAATTAAGCATCCTCAACTCATTTCATCATCTTTATTGTTCTGTGATCTCTTTATATTTTCTCCACATTCATGTCTCTGGTGGAAAGATCACTCTGAAAAATGTGGTAAGACATTTCTGTCCATTGCTTTGTATCTAAACACAGGAGATTTAAAAACAATTAACAATGGTAGAAAATATGAGTCCCGTGCCTAGGAAAAATACTTGCTATTCATATTCAAAATACAGAAGAAATAGTACTTACTTATTATGTGGAATCATTACTATAATAAGATTTTAGTCACAAAAACACTTTTCTTGTCCTCATCAAATATTATAAGGTTACTAGGGCTAATCACGGTGTCAAGTATTCTTTGGGACAATGGAGCCTCAATATCCCATAACTACCTCCATTGCAAGTGATGGAAAAGCAAATTGTTGTATTTTACCATTGCAGAAGCCCTCTCTACTGCCTTTGCTAATTATTAGTCAATCTGTCTGTTGATGCTGATGACTACTTGTTAGTATATAGCAGCAGTGCCTACGAAGGCTGCCGTAATTGAAGGTTTGCAAGAACTTCCAGTGCTCAGTCTTCACAATCCAACTTGAGGCACATGTGATCAGTGTGGAAACGGTGGCCCCAATTTTAACAAGACTGAAATAACTGGCAATCTGTGATTGGGCTTAATTGCAGGCTTCCTGGGCGTATCAGGACTCAGAAGAAACTTTGGACTTTATCTGAAAATCCATCCTTTAAGAGGCTGTGGGAGAGTTGCCTTATAAGTATTACTGCCAGGTCACCACAGACATGTAAAAGCAGTCTCTAGACTGGCTGGGTAAATAATAGCTCTTTAAAAATACTTAGAGGTAAGAAATGAATTCGAATCAATTCTTGTGGCAGAAGGTATTAGCTTTGCATTGCCTCTAGGGGAGCAGACTAGCTGGAGCCAATGGTTCAAAAACCTGGCTAAATTAGCTCAGTCCTTCATATTTCCAGGGGTACATAAATTTGCTATGGGCTATATGTCCTGGTGTACATCTCCTCCCAAATCCTAACCCCAGTGAAGGGAGCTCCCTTTGAAGCCCCATCTGCTTGTTTCCTGTGTCCACTAATGATACTATAGTAGTCTATATTTAGAATTTTCTAGGCATGTAGGGCCAAATTTCAAAGATCTGGCTGAAATCTTTGGGATAGTTAGTGATAATACAAAGACAATAAAATATTAATCACCCAGAAACAAAACCATTTTTTCTTTAATGCATTTTTTCAATATGATTATTAATCATATTCTTTTTTAAATTCCTTATATAAATACAACTGAATCCCATTTCATAAAAGATCTATGTAACTAAAAAGTTGTTCATAAAATATCTTGATGAAAAAAAAATCACAATTTCCTGGGCTTTACAGCTTTAATTTTAGAGAAAACAGTTTGGCCTCAACAAAAAAAAAAGGTTTGACTTGCTGACATGGAATCTTCTTGTGAGGAAGGGTATTGCAAAGTGTTAATGCTAATACTACTCAAGGTTCCTCACTTGGTTCACTCAATGGGTCACTCAATCATCTGAGGGTCTAAACAAACAGTCCTTTTACTAACAACACATTCCAATATTCCCAGTTAGTAGATCCCATGGTGGTTAAAAGCTATTCAAGAAGATAAAATCTACTGGCAAGGAGGTTAAAAGCAGTTGGCAAAGAGGCTCCCTAGTGTCTTTAGAGTTCCCAGTCAGAATATCAGAGATGACTTTATATCCTCCTTATCCAAAAGGGCCCAAAGCTGGGTCCCAGATCACCTTAGGGCAAAGTCTACCCAAACCATCCTATCTGTACCATAGCTTTCTGGTTCACAACACTAATGGCTGGTGTGGTAGGAGTGTGGCCATAAACCTCATGCCTCCTCAGTTTTACCAATATCTTGACTCCCAACAAGTGCTTCCATTTTCCAGAAGAGGAAACTAGGGCATAGAGATTAAGTAACTTCTCTAGAATCACAGAACCTATGAATATAGGGGCTAGGATTCAAACACAGACCTTATGACTCAGATTAGAGGTTGTTTCCCCACCCCCCTTATTTATTCCCACTTAACAAGGACCTTACTCTTTTCTGTGAGAAGGTAGGTTCTTGGGAGTCAACTGGGTTATTTTAAGAAAAAAAAGATTCTCTTTTTAGGAATACTGGAAGATGGGGGTGGGGGGCAGGAGCTGAAATCCTTAGTGATTTCATAGTTCCTTGAGATGGTTTTAAGCCTTCTTGGACAGATAAGCAGGAGAATATTCTATATTTAAATGTTTAAATGGATCTTTCCCCACAATAATGCCAATCAGAATCAATCCATGCTCATTCTTTGCAATTCTTTTTTTTTAATTTCACATTTATTTCCACAAGATTTTGAGTTACAAATTTTCTCCCCATCTCTCCCCCACCCACCACCCCAAAACAGCAATCCCACTGTATAATTCTTTGCAATTCTTAACCACGTCCTCCTAAAAGCACACCACAGAAGGTATATCTAATATGCAGTAGCCGCCTTTACTTTCTCCTAATACCATTCCTTCCCACCCCCAAAAAATAATGACAGCAGTGGAGCACCAGCTGTCCATCTATGATCTCTTCACTTTTGCCATATGTCCAGCCCATTTTCTCTTCCTGTCATACAATTCCTTATTCCTGTTCTTTAGAGCTCTTCTGGTTATATGTTGCAGCCTTTTCACATCATCATGCAATTCTCTAATGCCCCCCATGTGATGTTCATCTTTGATTTTTGGAAGTAGTGGTATTCTGTGTTTTGCTGCTGTATAACAACGCCAGCAAAATGGTAATCCTAACGAGAGTAGTCTTTGCTTCCATGGGACACTTGGGGTCAGGATAAGTGCTTTATAATTTCCTGAAAGCAATCCAGCCTGCTCTCATCCTAGTCAACTCCAGGACCTGCTCCAAGTCTGTCCCAAATTTACATACTATTAATTATAGGGTGCCAATCCAAATGCATGTTGAAATCTGTGCAAGAAACAGTCAAAAAGTATTTATTGAGCACTTACTGTGTGCCAGGCACTTCATCTTGTATGGATTGAAAATCCAAATTCCTAAGTGATTACAGATCTTTCCAAAGAAAGTCACATCTCTTTATGTGGTTAAAGATCTCTTCTAAGAGATTCTATAATGCCTTAAGACTTGATGCAATCAATACAATGTCATCCACAAGCTAGAGAATATGGAGGATGTCACCATCCATAGAGACTTCCTCCTCAATAAGGATTCTACGTTAGATCTCATCTATCACAGTGGTGAACACCTACACAATTGTCTTTTTGTTTTATGTTTTTTTGATGTTAGAGTATTATTGAACAAAGTTGTTTCTGTTGTTACTTCTTGCATGATCTTGATGTATGGATAGGAAACAATTTGCTGTCAAAAAACCTATAAGTAGTATTTTGTTTTCCTGAGACAAATCCTTGTTCAACAAATAAACAAAATTAGAAAGTCTCTCTTTACAACATTCACTTAATTGTGAGATGACAAAGATGTGATCCCAAGTTGAGTATTGCTTGTGGAAGCCTGCTTGTCCCCTTCTAATGTCCTTGATGAGGACATTATATAGAAGACATATACACAAACACACATATATGTATATATTTGATTTTCATGGAGTTTTATATAGATGCTAAGAGTAGCTATAGGTCTCTAGCTATTGATGTTCTCTTGGATACTTATTTTCCTGATATTAATGACTTCTGAGATTTTTTTTTTTACATGCCTTTGTTATCTTCCTCTCCTTCAGATACTTTATATTGGTCCATCAATGGATCTCCTCTATTTACTCTTGGTTCAACACAGCTGATTTTCATGTCTTTGTTGTCATTAATGTGATTCCACCTCCTTGATAAGCTCCTCAAAGACTGTGATGTCAAGGGTCCAAGTGCACTGGCTCCCATTCTCCTTCATGGAGGAAAGTTTGTTGAAATGTTTTTTTGCAAATCTTTTCCACTTTTTCTTATGTTTGTAGCCCTCTACCTATTTTAAGACTTGAATGTACTTGAGATGACTTTGTTTAATTGGATATTTTGGCAAGATTTCTTTAAATTACTTTTACTTTCCTATGCTACCTTCTGTTTTTGTTGTTGTTCAGGTGTTTCAGTTGTTCCTGACTCTTTGTGACTTTTCTTGAAAAAGATATTGGAGTGCTTTGCCATTTCCTTCTCCAGCTCATTTTACTGATGAGGAAACCTGAGGTGAATGAGGTTAAGTGATTTGCCCAGGTTCACACATCTAGTGTCTGAAGTCACATTTGAACTCAGGTCTTCCTGACTCCAGATCTGCCACTATATTTATTGCACCACCTAGAGTCCCTCCTTCTGCTTTACAAGATGGTATTACCCTTATCTATCCTTCACCATAAGACTTTGAAAGCTGGTTTGTATTTCTAAATTATGGTTGCTTTTGGCACTCAGCTTGCTCCATTTGGCAAGTAAGATGTTTGCTGACCAGGATGCTCTTTTGGTCCCTTGCTATGGCAATTAGCTTAAATTGGTTAACTGGATGAAGTTATTCTAGTTGTTTTATGTGTCATTTCTTTTGTCTGTCCATTCTACTTAATTCCTTGTTCCCATTCCCCTGTTTCTGTCTTCTCCAGGAGCTTTCCAGAGTATGGCAAATATTAGGAACTTGATTAATTTTTGCTGATGAATCAACCAAGTTAACCTTTACTGACCCAAAAAAAATGTAAGCTGCTTGAAGGTAGAGATTGTCTTGCTTTTTAATTTGTATACCCAGCATTGAACACAATGCCTGGTGCATGGTAAACACTTAATAAATGTTTGTTAATTGACTGATTGGGTCCATGTTTGTTTTTTGGTGTTTTTTTTTTTTTGTTTTTGTTTTTTTGAGAAATAGAAGAGAATTATTTTTGCCTTGAAGGATAGAAGAGAGATGGAGAAAATTACACTCCCATTTGAGGGAAAGGAGAAAAAAAGGTAGAAAGGATACTCTTGAATCCCAAGTGAAAAGCCTGATATAGGTACCTGAATATCTATGTTGAACAGATAAAGGCTCTAGTCCAGTATGTCCCTCTATATACTAGATTATAGTATGACAAAAACTCTGTACTATAAGGGAAGAATTGATTCCATGTAGTTGGCCTGGGATAGGCAATGGGGCTATGGAGGAGGAGAGAATTCAGAAGAAACCCTCTTCTCTCCCTTCTGTTTTCCTTAATTCTAGACAGACATATCAGAAAAAGAAAATGAGAATGGGTAATAGTAACTCTTGGAAAGAAGGAATCTGGGAACTTCTCACGTTATATCACAAATTATATGCATTCAGGAGGAGAAAAAGTTGAGAACTGCAAGATGGTCCAAGATTCTCAGCCTGTTTTTACTTCACCCCACCCTCCAACTGCTCTTAGATTTGACACTTTCCTATCTTTGGGTAATCATGGTGACCACTATACAAATGCAGAACAAAGCAAGACAGGAAGAATGGTCAATTCCAATGGTTATGAAATGTGCCTAATCTTTCATTTCCTTCAAAGTATATCACTTGCAATTTTAAATCAAATTACAATGAGCATTTCCTATCAAGGTAACTAACTGTTCAATGTTTATACCCAACTCAGTCTCTCATCTGTAATTACTGGACTGTTTTTAGTCACCAAATATTCATGTGGAGGTTAACCCCTTCGTGAATTCTCTGTAGCTGGGTTTTAATCCTAGACTGGCTTCCCACAGACTGTTTCTAGGACAGCTCTCTTCCTCATGAACCAGTGTGTGTGTGCAAGAAACAGAGACCCAAGCTAATCAATCAACAAAAACTTATTATGGACTTAGTATGTGACAGGTTCTGTGCTAAGTGCTAGGGATACAAAGAAAGGCAGAGAAACTGAGAACCAAACAAAACTTCATCTCTCTCCTCAAGGACCTCACATTGTAATACAGCATATATATATACACATAGAAGATATATACAGAGTAGAGGGAGGGACTAGGAAAGGCCTTCTGCAGGAAGGCAGGATATGAACATCAGTTCTTGAGTGAAGTCAGGGAAACCAGGAAGTCAAGGTGAGGTGAAGAGGAAGAGCATTCTGGGTAGCCAGTGAAAAGGTGAGAATCAGGAGATGGAGTGTGGCATGTGAAAGCCTACAGACTACACAGTGTATGGAAGAGTGTAACCTGAAAGAAGACTCAAAAGATAGGATGAAGTCAAGTTGAAGGATTCTAAATGCAAAAGAGAACACTTTATTTGATCCTGGAGTAAATAGGGAGTTAATAACAGTCTAAGCAAAACATAATTTGAATAGAAAAGGTAATAGTTTGCAAAGTATCCTGAAATTCAAAACAATTTTGTATTATCTGCTGCTTGAGCATGGCAGTGTTCCCTTTTGTCAGTGTGTGTAAATAATTATAAGATAGATATAGAGCTTTGTGGGATCTTAAAGGTTAAATAGTCCAACCCTTTCATTTTTACAGATGAGGAAATTGAGGCTTAAAGAAATTAAGCAACTTGCCCCAGGTCACCCAAGTAATAGAAGACAGGGCCAGGAGTTAAACCCAGGTCATCCGACTTCTATTAAACGACATTACTGGACTGGTTTTTAATACTTCTGTACTATGGGCTAAGGGTTGTTTTTCCAAACATCTCCATATGCTGTATTACTTAGGATAGAGGATTTATTATTGTTGCTGTCATCTTAAAGTTTGTTCAAAATGTAAAAGGGAAAAATATTTCCTAGTCAACAATAAACTGCGTCTGTCAGTTTGCTAAGGTTTCTCAAACTTCAACAACGTGAACTTCATATCATTCTTTTCTCCACACTTTCAAAATGATCCTGTATTTACACTTCCCCTACTCATTAGAAAATTGTTTATAATTTCAAATGAAACCCCCCCGGTTTGTTAGTTTTGAACTGTATCTGAAGAAAACTCTGAAAATGCTGAAGCAGCATTGATTTCTAAAACATTTCGCACTTTCCTACTCCATCCCCTTAAAGTAAAGCTTGGATGCCACGCACAATTACACAAGAAAATCAAGAAAGCCATTACATCCAGCTTTTTGTCACGATCATTGTTACCATGGCAAAAAGTGGGCTCAGTTCAGCACAGCTGCAAGAAAGGGAGAGGTCTGCTGGCCTTTTGTAGAGATGTCACAAATGCAATGCCAAATTCTGTCATCTAAGTCCCATTTTCTCAGGCCATTACTATTGCCCACAGATGATCTGCTCTCATCCTTTTAAATATCCGCACCTTCTCTCCTTCCTTCAAATTAGTATTTTATTCATTCACACTTGGCTAGGGACTTAAGGGCACAATGAACCTCAAAAGATTATGGCCTGATGTCCCTTCTCTTATCTCCAAAATTCATTTGTAGAATAGAAAATAAAAACAACATAGAAATGGCTAACAGCATCCTCATATTAAGCAAGGGAATCCTTTAAGGAATTCAGCACCATTAATTGAGTTGGAGATGATTTTGTTTTCCAATCTAAGATACTTTCACCCAAAGAGTCTAGGCTAAAGTTCTTTCTTTTAAAGGTCTGGCTGACAGGAAAATATGATTTCAAAGCAAAATGAAAAGAATTCAAAGAGAGGATCAAAATGTACATCTCACTGGATTTTCTGTATTTTAAATGACATCAGTATTATGACTTTTAGAAAATGGTATGAACTGTCATAATGCAGAGATTTTCCTTTTTAAAAAAAATGCAGCAGCATTATGAAAGCAGAGAAATTTAAATTATCTGAAATGAATACATTAATCAAGACCCTATATTTACTCCAAACAAAAGCTACCAGCATTTTTTACCAGCTAAACAAAATATTATATTTTTAATGAGATTTTAGCTGAGTATCGTTCATCTTAAAAGAAAAATAATGGAACCATACCTGTTCCAGTAGCTCCAGAATTGGTCGTGCAGGTAGGCCTGGTGGCTACATTCATCACCAAATGAGGCTTTGCTTTCAATCCAGTGAATTATGTGCCCTTCTAGAGCTAAGGGACAAAGCATTACTAATATAAAGTGAAGTGAATGGGATATTTGAAATTCTCAGCTCTGCATAGTTTTCCAAACGTTTTAAGTTAATGGAGCACTGGCTAATTTATACTCATGATGTGACCAACGCATGGTCTGTAAATGTGCTTACAAAAAATTTTGTACATATACATTTCAAAGGATATTTATGACACAATTACCTCTATTTTACTTTTAATTTTTTTTCTGTGCTTCAAAAACTCTTGTAATATGGATCATTTTTTAAGTTTGCCTTTATTACTTGAAGGGTAAACATATATTGCAAACCAAAATATGGACAATTTGTAAATGGGACCACATTTTAGAAAGTTAATATTTTAAAAATTACTTGATTTGATCCCAAATTTCATAGGATCACAGATTTAGAGTTATAAAGGACTCAAGAGGTCATCTATCCCAACCTTCCCTCTTTGGAGGTAGAGACACTAAAGCATAGATGAAGTGAATTGACCAAGGCCAGAAAGCCACTAAGTGTCAGTGTCCGGTTTCAAATTCACCTCCTCTGACTCCAAATCCAGTGCTCTTTCCATAATTATTTAAAAGGGATTGTTACTCCATAAAAAATATGCAGAGAGAAATATTACATATTTCAAAATGTTATACTACCATTCTTAGTCTCTCAACATTGGCTAATATTAACAAAAATATGATTTTATCAAAACAAAGAGCTTTCTTTCCTCTACCATAGAGACACACTGAACTTTTAGGACTTACCGACTGGCACTTCTAAAATAAAGTCTGGTGTTTTGTCATAACCCTTTGCACGGAGTTGATCTTCATCTATGGTGAGAACAAATACTATTATTTATAACGTTATTCCATTAACAAGACAGCAAAATAATTACTTTTCTGTTTTAAAAGGGTTCAAAAATTACTAATGCAGTCATACATATCCTTCTTATGCATGCAATACTATGTCAGATTAAATGAATCTTCTTAGCAAACCTGAAGTATGGATATAAAAATGCTTCTTTTGTCGCCTCTGCATTTTTATGTCTTCATTATAAACATAATTAATTCAAGCTGTCATACAGCACTTTTTGGTAACTGAAAATACTCAAAATATAGAAATATATTTTCTGATTGAAAGAGTAGCTTTCTTCCCCATCATGGAGCTTGTTAATAATGCTTAACAAGCTAATATTAACTGTTCTTAACAAAGTATAATATGGCTGCCTTTTAAAGTTTTGAATTAAAGGCTTTCATGATTTTTTAAAACAAGTTTTGCTTTAAATAAAACTATTTATGAAGTTGAAGAAAGGGTGACAAGGAAGGAATCATGGTAGAGTAATGTAATCATGCTGCTTAATTCCTTTGGCATCCTGTAGTTTGTGGCATTTACCAAAGTTTTGCAATTAACACTATCTAATTTTGGAAAGTAAACATACTTTGAGATTTATTCTAAGTCTGTTCGATTCCTTGATCCTTTACAAATATCAGTGACCCATTAGGAAAGAAGTGAGGCTTTCCAAAGTCAGGGAAATGCAGAAAGCTGACAAAGTTGTGAAAACCAGGTAGGTACTTAGTTTTAAGAAAAAAATCCTTCAATATTTTCTAAATGCTGTCCTTGACTTCTAATGCCATTACAATGTGATTTCTGAAATGAGGAGTTCTCCATTAGATTTTGGAGTGACCTGGTCATTCAATTCCAGACATGGCTTTCTGTCTTCACCCAACCTCAACTAATGGCCCAACCAAGTAACAAGGAAGGCTGTGTGGTCTCTTAACATCTACTGGGCTGTTGACATTGTCATGCATCCCATTCGCCTTTCTGCATCACCTTTGATTAAAATTAATGGCCCGTTCCCAATGTTGGGTAGCTTATTTCCAATCCATTTATCAGCCTAAGACAGTGGTTTCATGGCCAACGCTCAGAAACTCTGTTTTAGAACACTGTTGTGTGCATCTTGAAAGGTCAGCATTTTGAGCTTAAATAACCTTTTAACGACAAGAACAATATTTAAACTAGATCTTTAAGTGAAAATTTGTTATAAGTCGACAGCATTAAACCAAACCAAATCTTATGGCTGCCGGCATTTAAGGCACTTTTCTCCTTGAAGAAGAAGAAAAAGCCAAATGAACTTTTTCAGATAATGAAACAGAAATCAAACTAATCTTACTAGGGGAAAAACAAAGCTCTGAAATCTAGATGAATATGTTTAGAAACTTTTCTTTTTCCTAAATGGCAGTAAGACAACAACAGCTAGAATATTTCATGGTAAAGGGAAATCATGAAATCATCTCTGTTCAGGTGCTTTGGGGCTGAAGCCCTGGAGAGATGATGAATGGTTTTAAAAGTTGGGTGGATGTTTGCAAAGGCAGATTAATTCTTATTTCAACCAACTTAATTTGATCAAACTTTGAGGATGTTTAAAATGCACTCTGAAAAGAAAAAGAAAGTTTCAAAGAGAAGTTCAAAACAAATTTTTCAAAGGTGACCAAGTAATCCATTGTACCCATCCAAATCCTTTAAAAAAGGAGATATGTAACTAATTAACTCATAACACAAAGATCATGAACACAAATACCTATAATTTAAATTCTATAAATATGGAAAGAAAAACAAAATACACAGACATAAAAGACCAGAAGGGATAGTGGAATCTTCCCATCTGTCCCTGGAGAATTCTAAGGTAGACAGACACTCACATAGGCAGGTTGGTTTGGATGGAATCCTGCCTGCAGGAAGAAGGTCAGATGACCTCTAGGGGTTCCTTTCATCTCTGAGCAATTTCATGTTTTCATTACATAGAGAAGACAGGGTATTTGGAAGTTTCAACAATGAATCTCTTGTTTTCTTTCACTCCATTATTTGCCTTGCTTCCGTTTCTCATTCTTTTTCATCATGACTGATTCAATTTTCCTACTCTAATATTGGGGGGGACCACCAAAAATCTAAGACTATAAGACTAAGTCTAAAGGACATTGCAGTCTAACAATAGTAGCTGATATCTTAATGTTTCTAAACTGCTTTCCTCACCACAATTCTATGAGATAGATAGTCCAAATACTAATACCTTGGTTTAGTAAATTACAAAATTGAGACAGAATTGGGACTTAGAGCTCAGATTTGGACCCAGGTGTTTTGACCCTTATCCCAATGTTCTCTCTTTATTATGGAAAACCCTGATGGCAGATTGGTGACCTGAAATTTCCATTATGCTAAGAACAAGCTACTTATAGAGACTATGCCCCAAATGGGTCACCTGAATGGAATGTTTAGCCTGAAGAGAAAAAGATTTAGGAGAGATGTGATCATGGTCTTCAAGCATATGAAGTGTTGACCTGAGGAAGATTAGACTTATTCTACTTGAAATCAAAGAGGAAAAGTAGGAACAAGAAGAAACTGTTCCAGAGAGACATTTTTTTTTTGTTTAATGTAACAATAGACTTCCTAACAGTTACAGATGTTCAAAAGAAGAATAGGCTGCCTGAGAAGGTAGTGGGCTCCTTGTCATTAAATGTCCTTGAGCAAAGGCTGGAAAAGTACTTATTGATGATATCATAGAAGGAATTCTTTGTCTCATATGGGATGGACTACTTACATGGCCCTAATACCTCTTGTTACTTTGAAGTTGTGTGATCTCATGAGACCAAGTTCAATGCCTTTTCTCCTATTGCTGCCCTAACTGAAGTACAGGGAGAAACATGCATGGGGAAGAAAAGAGATCCTGAGATGTACCCTTTTTCCATAAAGCTTACCTAACTGAGTGATGCTTTCCTGACTCAATGGCCAACCTACTCATGGAGCCAAAACTTTAGGAGTTTAATTTGTAGTTCAACTATTCATATATTCTTTAGTTTGATTTTTAGTATTGTGTTTTCCCTCAATCTACTCTTCTTTTCGTTTAATTGTGTTCTGTGTAGCTTTGTGCATTTCTCCTGATCCTGAGGCTAAGGACTCTGTTGATTTTACTTTGTAAGCTTATTTTGGGTCATCACATTTTCATGATGTGACCTTAAACAAAGTACTTGATATCTTAGTACCTGATTTCATCCTCTAGAAAGGAAAAGGATATTGTCTCTATTGTGAATACATATGTATTAGTTGTGAGTGGGGGCAGGAGGGAATGTGATACCAATAAAACACTTAAATTATATATATTTTTTAAAAAGCAGGAAGAGATATCATGTAGATGGAAGGAACTCTCACTGTTAGACAATGAAACATTTATTAAGGTTCCACTATTTACAATATATTCTGCTACAAATTAAAAAGTCAGGATTCTTGCTCTCAAAGACTTCACCTTCTTTCATACTGGCTAATAATTTTCAGTGAAGGATTTTATTCCCTATCACTAGCAAATATTGTGGAATGCAGGGGAAAGAGTACCATCTGACTTCAGAGAACTTGGTTCTATATTTCAGTCTTCTTTGGATAAAGCTCTCTAACTAATGCCTTATCCAGGAAATTCATTTAACTTCCTTTCAATTAGAATGTTGATGGGCCCTTTAGTTGACCACTAGGCTACAGGATCTTCTTGGAATGAGCTCAAATTTGCACCAAGTTCTTTTAAGACAGCAATTTGCAATCATCATCTTTTGTACATATACTACACAACTAGATCACAATCTAGCCTCAGACTACCAACACTCTTCCTCAAACCTCTCTGGATGGCATTTTAAATTGCCTGAAGTTTTGCAGAGTCCATTATAAATAGCACTTTTTAAACATCCCCTTGTGTGCAAAGCACTGTGCTAGGTGCCAAGGATTCAAAAATAAAATGGGGGGGAAAACAGTCCCTAAACTCAAGAAGTTTAAATTGTACTGTGGGGAGAAACATAAGTAAATGACCAACCCTCAGTCTTTAAATCTGTGAAGTCTTTTGGTTTTAGGATCTATAAAGTCAAAAAGAAACTCCTGGAGATTTGAATGGGGTAGGGAGGAAGGGGTAGTTGAATATGGAATCAGTTTCTTTTCTCCTTATTATACTCACATTACACCCAAAGCACAGAAGCAAAACAACTGAAGAAAAAGGAAAGTGAGGAAAACCACCATCAAAGAGAGGCACAGGCCATATAATTTTTCATACCATATAACAATTTGGAAGACACCTTTAGCTGCCAAGTAACCCACTTACTGACTTAAGACCTCAATCAAAATATATATCCTAAGTTACATTAAACCACTTGGAATACAAACATTGTAATTATTATTTTGGCTATTATTCTGATTCAAAGTTCAACAGGCAGAATGTCTTCTTTGGTTGTGTCAAATAGGGTAATTCTGTAGTTATTTTATTCAGGTCAATCTAATTTCAATTTTGATGCAGTGATTTTCTATCTAGAATGGGAAACTAGGTAGGCAAAACTCAGTGTAATGAGGTTAAATCCAAGAGGACCAAAAACACATTGTGGGTTTGATGACAAATAGTGTTGGGGCAAGGAAAATAAAATCAAGGTCCTGCTCCTTTAAAGACAACTGACATTTAGGATGTAGGAGAAGGTAAACTCATGGTTGCTACTCTCTGAGGTAAAAATCCTAGTAAAAAAGCTCAGTGTTTTAAAAGGTCACCAAAGAGTCAGGTGAGATTCAATAGAAGGTAAAAGGAAAGATCCCTAGCTAGGTAACCTTGTTTGCTTACAGAAGAAATTGACAATGGGAGGAGGTATCTATCTTCATTCCCTATCATCAAAGAAATTCTAAGAACCACTATTAGATATCATACAATGATCAACTGTGAATGACTTAACTATTCTCAGCGATACAATGATCCAAGACAATTTCAAAGGTCTCAAAATGAAAAATGCTATCCAAATCCAGAGAAAGAACTGATAAGAGTCTGAATGTAGATAGAAGTACACTGTTTTTTACTTCATTTTTTCTGATTTTTTTTTCCTTTTGGGTGTGTGTTCTCTTTCACAAAATGACTAATATGGAAATATGTTTTGCATGATTACAAATCTATAACCTATATCAAATTGTTTACTGTCTCAGGGAAGGGAAAGGAAAGGAGAAAGGGAGAGAATTTGAAACTCACAAAATTTTTAAATTTATTATTATTATAAAAATAAATATAAATAATATTTATAAATAATAAAATAAATAAAAATTATTATTTTAAAAAACAAACAAATCTCTATTAAGAGTAAAGTTCAGGGATCATGGGATTTCTAACCTCTTCAAGTCACCCAGGCAGAGAATATCCACCTTGCCTGAATCAAGACTTTAATTTTTATTAAATAATCTTTATTAAATAGCTTGGGGTAGGAGGAGGGGTTTGGAAAAGACAGAAATTGTAATGATACATTCAATTCAGCTGTTGTTAGGGACTTGAAGTTAAGACTCAACTATCACACAATTTCCTGTGTAATTTGGCTCTTTGGTCTGTGCTTTCTTATATCACAGTGGACACATTAGCAGTCCCAAACTGGCATCCTAGTGAAATCTTTTTTGCCACTGGGGTGGGGGGAGGCAATTGGGGTTAGGAGACATGCCCATGGTCACAGAGCTAGTAAGTGTCTGAGGCCAGTTTGAGCTCAGGTCCTCCTAATTCCATTCCTGCACTCTAGCCACTGCACCACCTCGCTGCCCCTGTAATCTTTTTTTTTTTTTAAACCATCATTCATACATTAGAAGTCATCTTGTAGAGCAGGGATTCCTAATCTTGGATTCATCAATCTGGCTTTTGGAAAAATTTTTTTCAATAATTATATTTCAGTATAATTAGCTTCCTTTGTGATTCTATCTATTTTATTTTATGTATGGATCCATAGGTTTCACCAGACAGCCAAAGGTGTATGTGGGTGGGGTGAGGTGGTGATGGTGGTTGGGGGTTCATGATACAAAACAAGTTTAAGAACCTCTGTTCCACAGTCTGCCAACTACACCAATGAATAAATGACTTCTTTTTGGAAGTGTGTTAACTCATGGTACAGACTGGTTGATAAAGCTGCTGGTTGCTATTTAGTAAAATATGCAGGATTCTGAGGCTTCATTTTCACTTTTAGAATACTTCTGGCTTCAAGAACTTAGGGACTTGTAGTCTTACTTTTGTTATGTCTTAGCAGATGGTCTTTGTGCATTGGTATGACTAAAAAATGAGTTACCCTGAAGCCTACCTGGTAGAGAGCCTCTCTGAACTTGGTTGGCTCCTGGGATGCTGTGCTATCCTATCTTTTTAAAAAAATTTGTTTTTAAACAAAAGAGACTAGGGTTAAATGACTTGCCCACAATCACAAAGATAATAATTATCAGAGTTGGAATTTGAAACCCTGTCTCCTGACTCCAGAACCAAGGAACCCTCTAAAAGCACAAAGCAAAAACAATCTTGCCCCTTTCTGGTTAGAAAATTGCTTTTAAAAGTAAAGTTTTCAGGGCGGCTAGGTGGCGCAGTGAGTAGAGCACCGGCCCTGGAATCAGAAGGACCTGAGTTCAGAGCCGGCCTCAGACACTTAACCCAGACAAACAAAAACCTAGCCGTGTGACCTTGGGCAAGTTACTTAACCCCAATTGCCCTAAAAGGGGCGGCTAGGTGGCACAGTAAGAGCTCTGCCCTCGGAGTTGGGATGACCCGAGATTGAATCTGGCCTCAGAAAATGAGCACCCACACACAAATAATGACTAGCCATGTAACCTTGAGCAAGTTACTTAACCCCAATTGCTTAAAAAAAAAAAAAAAGTAAAGTTTCCTTTACACAGTATGAATGTTAACTTGAGAAGAGGTAAAAGGTAACATAGGTGTGTCAAAGTCATTTTCATGGCAGTAACAGGAGGGAGGTTTCCAGTTTCATCTACTGGTGCCTAATTCAGAGCATATTACACATTTGGAGGAGAAGGGCTATCTCTTTCTATATCACAACTCAGAAACTAGGTTTGCTATATGTTTCAACTGTTATCTACTCAAAGCATGTAAGTACATTCCAACTTAAAATAGAACAAATTCAATCCAATTCAATAATACTTAGCACTCACCATGTGCAAATAAATAATGTTCTCTTCCTGAATGTTTATTTAATAGCAGACTTTTAAAGCTAGAAGAGACCTAAGGGATTATCTAATTCTACTCTGTGTTAGCACTGAGGAAACTGAGGTGCCAGAGAAGTTAAGTGATTTGCCCAAGGTCACAGAGCTAGTTAAGTGGAAGGGATGGAATATGCTGTCTTTCTTAATTATAGTAAATTCTTCTGTAAGACTTTGAAAATTAAGGAAAAACAAAAATCCCAACACCCCAGTGGAACTTCCCTAAAGATCTTTAGGAACAATCTCAGTGGATAGCCATCTGTTTGAAATTGTTTAGGTGACACTTGCCTGTAGGCAAGGGAATGGACTAGATAATCTTTCAAGGTCATTTCCATCCATGTGTTTCAATGATTCTCTCTCCAATTTAACCAAAATCAATATAGCTTTATTCACAGACACAACTGATGTTTAATTTTTAAATACAATAAAGGTCTTAGTTTATTTTTAAAACCCCATGACTACCTTTGGATGGGGAAAAAATAGAAATTGCATGTGTATAAAGAACACTTTGAAACTTTAATTCCTTTGGCTTTTTAATTACCTACCCCCCTCTCCCCCAAATACCCAAAATACCAAAACCAATTACATACCAATTGCACAATTTCTTTCTTTCTTTCTTTTAAGTATAGGGTTGATTTTGAGTCATGAGGACAAAACACATGTGAAATAAGTTAACATCTACTTAGAACTTCCAGAAGGACACAACAATTAACAAAGCAGTGGTTTAGGGAAAAAAAATTTTGGGGGTGGTGGTGGTGGTGTGGCTATTTAAAAAGATTTTAGTTTAAGAAAGAAAGTCATCCTCATGGTAAAAGATTACACTGAGTTTTAGTTCACAGTGGCAAAATGAACAAAAGTCATGAGGAGGAAAATTAAATTTGAAAATGCTTATCTAGAATTTTGTCAAAATTTATGTAAAATGGTATATCAAAGATGATTTATAATATATGGAAAGCAGTCAACACTGTATATTTATGAAAATGGAAGATTATCCACTTCCATGAATCACAATGCATCTTTTTTTTTTTCTATTCTAGAGTTATTTCTTTGTTATTCCCTCTGCAACCATTTTAATGTTTAATCCTAGAAGCATTTGGACTGGCCATGCCTTCCCACCTCCACACTTCCTAAAAGTAGACTTCACAGCTCTTTGTGCAAAACTTAGATTCGCATAATCACTAAGGCGAATTTTTGAACAGAAAGGGAACTTTGAGATCATTGAGTTTAACCTCATTTTGCAGATGAGAAAATAGGCCCAAGCCCATGGTACATATTTAATAAACATATGCTCAATTGAACTGACAAAGACCACGGGGCTAGTTAGTGTTCAAAAGCCCTCTAGGTGAGACTTAGTCTTGCCCCATTCCCATGTTATAGGTGTATCATGAACACTGAACCAACCCTTAGTCTATATCAAAGTTTTTCTGCTGGTTGAGATCTAGTGGGACTTACACAAGGCTGACATAGTTTTAGGAGAGCCCAAGCAATACAATGATGAAGTAGGACTTAACAGTGGACATCTACTAATATGAAACTAGTATATTAACATAGTAATGTATTATAGGATCATATTTTATATTTAAACTTAATCTTATTATAAGAAAAACCATATTAATAATCAAATTTCTTAATTAACCAAACCTAGTATTTCAATGGTACAGGGCATTCCACTGATGAAAGAATTCCCTGTTCCAATGCTGATGACAAGCTGTTCTGAAACTCATAGTCTTAATCCCTGGGAGAATTTAGAGTTCCAATGATTATTACTAGATCCTAAAGCCAGAGTCAGAGGTGGATCAGAAACTGAACCCAAGTTATTTCCTGACTCTGAAGCAGGCTTTCTGTTCACTGTGCCAAGATGCCTTTCATTAAAATTATATTAACACTGTAACATTTAAATTTATAGTTCTCACCAAATAAAAATCACTTATATGTATACAAAGTGTATATATAGGTTCAAAACAGTAACTTCTGGAATAAAATATAAACTGCTCTGTTTAGCTTTTTAAAGGTCTTCAAACTTGGCCCCAACCTATCTTTCCAACCTCGCTATATATTGTTTACCTCCTGTACTCTGTAATCCAATCAAAACGGCCTTCTCTCTTGTTCCTCCATGTCCCAGTTCCACACTTTTACAATGGCTCTACCTTGTGCCTGAAATACACTGCCTCCTCACCTTCATTTTATAGAATTCCTTTCTTCCTTTAAGATATAGTTTTAAGCTACATGAAGTCTTGCCTCATTCCCTTTACTGTTAGTGTCCTCCCTATCTCTCATGGTTAGATAAGTCATTAGGGTAAGGATTAGAGGTGGAGTGAACAACTTTGGTGTGTCTATAATCTCTCTGTCTCTCTGTCTCTCTCTCTCTCTTCCCCCCTGTCTCTCTTTCTCCCTCCCTATCCCTTTCCTTGCTGTCTTCCATATTAGAATGTAAGTTCCTTGAGAATAGGGATTATTTCATTTATTGTATTTTATTCTCAGCAGCTGGAATATAGTAGGCAGTTTAATAAATGTTGGATTATTGATCACTCATCTTTTGTCAATGTGACCCAATTAAGAAGCACAAAATATATTCTGAATCAGATTGCAGATGTGTCATTCTAAAGTTTAACCCAGGCTGGTCACTAACACCAGTACTAATGGTGATAGGCAGCAACGTAAGAACTGGGTGAAGGTAATACTCATGCTAAGTCAATTTAATATGGTTAAGGTAAGAAAAGCAAACGAATGGACAGCTATCAAAGAAGAAATGGTAGAAATGGCCAGGAACAAAGGTGGCATGTATGATTATACAATAATAAAAGTGCACAGGAAAAACAATAATATCACCTTTAAAAAAAATCATAGTGCCATTGCTGAACATAACAGATGAAAGCCTAACACAGAATTTATAGGAGTGGATATAAAATTATAGGGGTAATTAATATCCTGTTTCCAAGGCATATAATAATGTTAAAGAACATGTTTCCAAAACTCAATACTGGTTAATTTGGTAATCAGATTCCTTACATTTAGTTAGCATGGTCCTTGGATGACATACATACATATGTACAATCTACCAGCCACAAGGTTTTTTCCAGACCTTGTGGTCTTCTCAAATGGTGTATTTGAAATGAAGTCCTCCAGTTCCATGACAACACATTAGAAAACTGGGAAGCACAGTATCTGATAAAAGTCTAATTTCCAAGATTATATATAAGAAATTACAGCAATAGCCATTTACTACAAATTGATAAATGACCAAAGTTTATGAACAGGCAGTTTTCAAGGGAAGAAATCCAAGCTGCCATGAGCCATATGAATAAAATACTAATAATCAAAGAAATGAAAATTAAAGTAACTGTGAAGTTTCACATCATACCTATCAGATTGGAAAATATGACAAAAATGGAAAACAACAATTGGTGGAGGTGCTACAAGAAAACAACTAACTTAATGCATTGGGAACTGTGTGCAAAAAGGCATTAAATTGAACATAACCTTTGACCCAGCAATAGCACTGTTAGGTCAATGTTCCAAAGAGATGAAAGAAAGATGAAAAGGATCTAGATGCACACACACACACACACACACACACACACACACACACACATTTTGTGGTTGGCAAAATTTAAAAATAAAAACAACAAAAACTAGACATTAAAGGGGGTTGTTGATTAATTGGGGAATGACTGAGCAAATGCCAGTATATAATATATTACTATTATACTATAAGGACATGGAGAATGGAATGATTTCGGAGAAACCTGAGATGACTTGTATGAACTGATGCACAGTGAAGTAAGCAGAAAGAATACAAAACTGTAAAGCTAAGCAAATTTGAAAGACTGAAGAACTCTCATCACTTCAATGACCAATCATAAATTCCAAAAAAACAATTGTTGAATCATGCTATCTACTTCCTGATAGAGAGGTCTTAAGAAACATAATGAGATACATATTTTTGGACATGGCCAATGAGAGAATTTATTTTGCTAGACTATGCATATTTGTTACAAGGCTTTTGTTTCTCCTTCCACCACCATGACCAATAGAGAGGGCAGTAGAAAAGAGAGAAAATCAATGTTTCTTGTTTGAAAAAAAAGTAAAATAAAAGTTATATTATGAAAACAAAACAAGGCGCTGTAACAGGACCTTAGCATAGGATATAGGAGATATGTATAGACAATTCATAAAATTGGATACATAAATTAAAAAAAAACACTTTGAAAAATATTCCATCCTAGTAACAATCTAAGAGTTATAAATTAAAACAATTCTGAAGTACTACCAAATCTATCAAATTGGCAAATAAATAAATATGACATCACAAAAAAATCCTATGTATTGTTAATGGCATTGTAAATTCATGTATTTTGGGGGAGAAAACCACTAAGAAAAAAAAAGAATAATAAAACTATATCTTTGACCTAGGAATCCTGTTACTGGTATCATTCCCTTTCTTAGTAGCATGTTGCTTATGAACTAATAAATAATGAATAACAGCCTGGTGTCTGTTAATAGTAATTGTCTGGGGTACAGTGGAAAGTTCATTAGTTTTGAGTTAGAGAACTTAGGTTCAAATCGCAGTTCTCACATTTACTCTTACATAACCGTGTGTTTTATTTCTTGTCTCTCCTTTTCTACTGCTAACATCTGCATGTGTGTGACCCTAGGCAAATAATTCCATTTCTTTGAGCCTCCGTTTCTTCATGTGCAAGACTTGATGGTCTCTCAGGTCCTTTCCAGCTCTAGATCTATAATCCTATGCATTTTCCCCCCTTGTTTCCTCCCACAATGTGAAAACAGTATTGACACAATATTCCATTAGAGCAGAAGTCTTCAAATGGTCAACACAGCAACCGATCACTGGGAAAACATTGTCACAGATGCCAGCCCTTACAGATATTCCCCCCTCCCTAACTCTATCCCAGCCCTGCACTGATTTGAAACCTTTCTGAAGATAAAAAGTAACTGTCTTCCACAAAAAGGTTGGCTATCTCAGTATCAGAGCAATAGTGACCACATAAGTAGCTTATGTTGCCCCTGTTGATGGAGGGTTCTGGGCTGTTCTGTGATTCTGGCCTTAAGTCAAGGGAAATATAGAAGCAGGAACAACTGCAGCTTAGAAGAGACTGAGCTCAAAGAGTGACCAGAAGGATAACTTGTACTCTCTTGAAATCTTTGAAGCACCTGGCCTGGGTCAGGATGCTTAAGCCCTCAACTCCCTATGTCTTTTGGGTCTCAAGAAAAGGGCATATGTAAGGATCATTATCACAGTCCCTTGACATTCCTGCTGCATATGAAGGAGGAGAATTGGCCCATTTTAAAAAATATTACAATAATTACGATGGGAATCACATCTTATTTTTAACCTTCAGAAAGGGTAGAATTTAAATAACAGCTAATGCCTCATGGAATAACCATCTTTCTCAATTCACTTCAGCCTATATAATCATATGTTTTATTTCTCGTCTCTCCTTTTCTACTGCTAACATCTGCATGTAAACAGGATTTTTGTATTCTAAATCTCGTCTGCTCCTGCTGCCTATTCTTCACCTGAAGTCATAATCCTCTGTTTGTCACATCATAATCACTTCCCCAGCAGAGGATTGTTGCTTCAGGTGGGGAATAAAGCAGCAGGAGCAGATGAACTCTTAGGAAACAAAGATCCTAATTTCTTACAGCAAGGGACATCCTTCACTAAGCCTATTCAGTTTTATATATTATGCCCTCCTGGAGTCCCGTGGAGTATTTACATGAGAGCTGGAAAAGGACCCATGTAAAATATGCTGGTTTGACATGAGGCATGACCAAACATGGGGTGGGGGGGGGTAAAGCAAATGCTTCTGAGGTGTCACTCAAAGTAATTGTCAGCTAGTCCCAACAGGGTAACATTCATTGGAAAGAGAAAAAAAATTTTTTTCTAGTGCACCCTTATTAAGGCAGCCAAACTTAACAAGAATGTGTACCAGCTACTAGCCTTGGTGCTACCTAATGAAAGCTTTTCCCACCTGGAAGTCTGCCAATTCATGGAAGGTGAGGGAAAAGCAATGGTTTGTCTTCTTTGTCAGAAATGTCTTTTTCTTTTCTTATTTTCTCTGGCCATATATGTACTCTTGTCCTGTTGCTATTTCTCAGGTTCCTTTCTCTTTGCTTTCTTGTCCAAAGCTCCCACAAACCAAAATGAAGAAAGCCAAGGAAACAGTCTCATTATTCATTTAGTATATAAATTATTATAATTTCCATTGGGAGAGCAAAACATACTTTCCACATCTACAAGTTGTAAGTGGGATGGATTATTGCAGTGTTTAACTATTTCACATGAGTCCTATGAGGAGGACCACAATACCTAATGGTCAATGGAAAGTATGTGAAGAATCTTACTTGCCTCAGAGCAAAGATGGTATATAAATTTTATGCTAGACTCAAGATTCTTCTCATTATTGGCAAAATGAACTCTGGATAACTGGCAGGCAGGCATATTTAGATTTATCATCCAGTGATATTATACCTGGTCAGCTTGTGATTGGTTAGCTTAGCTAGTTAGAATGTAATGAGAATGAGATCATCTTGAAAACCCATGTCATTTGGTGACAAAGGAGAACTTGGTGAGAAAATCTGAATGGGTTAACACAAGTCCATTAACACTCCTAGAAAAGTCATATGGTGTGACCCATAGATATTAATTCAAGTGTGAAGGGGAATTATTGACTGTTAACATTTGACCTAATTGCTTGGGTATAATGGCTTGCTTAAAAACAGGTGCATAATAACTGTCACAAATTTATAGATTTCCTTTCCTCCAAGGAACTCAAAGAACTTTTCTTTTAAACTCATTGATATTCACCAATAGCTAAAGTCCTTGAGTTCCCATGGGATTTAAAATGTGCTAGAATTCCAGATTCCATTTTAGGAAGTAAAATTCAAATTAGCTGTGTTGCTAAGAAAGAAAAGCTACCAATATCAAGAGTCAGGGTCATGTCCTCTTTTGAACAATGGCAAAAAAATCCTTGGCAAAATAACTTTTTATTGAAATTTAACCACAATTAGGACAGAAAATATTGTTCTTTTAAAAATGGGTGAAGGGGAAGCTTTTTTGGTGACAAAAAGGGAAAAAAATGGCCATTACATTGGAAAGGTCAGTGATAAGATGGGCTGGGTTGACAGTTAAGGAATAGAAACCTATGGGAAAAGTTATGATTCTTAGTATTTGAAAGGCTAGTATATAAGCCATGATGAATGAGGGGATGGGATGTTCATCACTGGAAATCACTTGGGATTAGAAACCCCAAATGAGGCATTTTTTGTCTGATCACAAGAGAATCTGAAGGAAAACAAATATGTTTGGTACAGCTCTGTTATAAGATTCAGAGTGTACATGTGTAAATAAAGAAGATTAGATGCAACTGTCTACTTATTTACCAGTATTTTACCATTTGGATTTTAAATGATGCACTATCTAAATTTGCCTGGCATAGTACTTTAGGCTCAATTAATCATTGTGAAGGGACATTTGTAAGCTGAAAGGATGACTACACCATAACAATATTTCATACTAGGCACTGCATTTTCATGTTTTAATCTTAAGTAAACACGTGTTAATTCAGTACTATGGTAAAATACTTAAAATGCATAGAATAAATTAACCACCTTCTTTACATGCTGATGAGGTACCTAGCTTTACTATTACTAAATATGGGAACAAAAAGAGCACAGTCTAACTTCTTATAGTTAATTGATTTTTAAGGTTAAGTAAAGGTTATCATCTTTGGGCATGATTAAATAAAATAATTAAGTCTAGTTCACATATTACAGATTGTTGAATGAGTACTAAAAAAAATAGAAAAAAGAATTATAGTTAAAAAGAGTTACTCCTGAATCAACATGACTCACTCTGTCTCCTCTTCTCCCAGTCCTACACATCATCCTACCTCCACAATAACTAGGTGTCTTATGGTTCATCCCCATAGGTGTGCATAGAGCATGGGCCAGCCTATCTTCTATACACATCTAGGCTTGTCCTTGAATACCTTTCTAGAAGCAGATCTTCTCAGGTTACTTTGGAAAAGATTTCATTACATAATAAGAACATAAGTTCTTACATAAACTAAAAACTCAAAAAATTGTCTGTTTTCTCTACAACAGTGAAATAGTCCACGTACCATGCTATCTGCATGCATTCTTTGTCTACCTACCTATGTGTCTATCTCTGTGGTCTCCTTACCATCTTTCTCTCTAAAATAAACATATTTATATTTAAAAAATTCATTATAGGTGTTAGCCTATAGTCTATATAGCCTAGTCATCTAAAATGTGTTATAATCCCTGTTAGGAAAGCAAGATTGCTGCCGTGTTAATAACAAAATGTAACAAGAATAATAACTGACTACCACCACAACAAAAATCAACTGGAACTAAGCACCAGAAATAATAACAATAATACTTATCGTGTAACTTATGATCACAAAAGCTTCAAATGCCTGAACCCTGATCCTCTTATGGTAACATCAGTGCTAAGTATCACAGTATGCTTTCATTTCAGCCAAATTATTGTTTCTAAAATGCTTCCCAGTTTCAAATGCTAGGCATTTGCCTTCCTCCTTCTTGGACACTGGAATTACAGGTAAAAGAATGGAGGATTTTTTGGGGGGGGCGGGGGGTTTAAGAGTTAGTGATTTAAAAGGAGATTAGGTGGATCTGGGAAAAACAGGGAGGGATAAAATGCCTCCTCTCAATTGTCCACTTCTCATTCTGTTTCTTCACAATAGCCTTTTACCTCTCATCCTGTTAAATCTTTATAGACTAGCACTTGGGTTTTTTATTTTCTACCATGCTGTTCTAACTTGATCCCCACATCTATCTTTTATTAGGTGTGCTCTGTAAAGCATCATCCCTCCTCTGGCGTGGCAGAATCACAGCCTATATTAACCAAACATTTGGTATCACAACAATTTTTTTCATTTTCTCTTAAGCTAGAGAAAGAGGAGAGCAAATATAGATATGAGAGAGGGAATGTGGATAAGAGGACTTAATGACATATAGAAAAATGCACAACAAACATGTGGAAATTGATGAAGCCTCACCTCTAAACCAGTCATTTATGACAGGATGGAACACCAACAATATAAAAACCCAATGAGTATGAGTTTCTCAAAGGTCATCATTGTGCCTTGGAAATATTGGGCTACTTCTCTCATTCTTATATCCGTGGCCCAATATCATGCATAAAGATCAAAGGAATCTTTCTAGGGTCGCTGGAAATATTCATGTCAGTGAGTTACAGATGCAAATTTTCTTTTGGATATTTCAGCCACTCTCAGTGTTGGTTTTAAGCCTCCAGGTTGGCTCCTTCATAGCCTTATTTACTCACAGCATTTCTCAGTGGCCCATGACTGGCACACTCTATTCAAGAGATTCAAATGAGCTAACACTTCTGGCACAAGGTTAGACCCAGAATTATGCCCTCTGCCCAACTGCCTGGAGAGAGCTTCTGGTTCTATATTGATGACTGGGGAAGATCTGACTAAGATGCACAGCCTGGAAGACAGGCAGAAGACATGGGTCTGAGGCATTGGGCCCAACTCATTTCACTAGAGCGACTTAGAGGCAAGGTAGATAGAGTAGTGGCTTTGAAGTAAAAAAGATTAGAGTTGAAATCCTGCCTCAGTCACTTAATAGCTGTATGATCCCCTAGGTGAGTTATTTAATATCACCCAGTCTGTTTCTCCATCTCTAAAATGGAGACAATAGCACCTACCACTCAGGCTTGTGAGGAGCAAATGAGAGGATATATTTAGAGTGCTTTGAAAAGTTTCTATGCAAAAGTTCTATTATTTTAAGGCATAGGATGGTATGATGACTAACAAAAGTGGCTAGGGAAATAGGTCAAAGGATTAGCCAGGTGATGATGTAGTTAATACACCTAGCATTTATAGAGCACTTTAAAGCGTGCAAAGACCTATATTAGGTCACTTGAATCTCAAAACCCAGTGAGGTAGATGCTATTACTAAAACCTTCATTTTTCAGATGAAAAAACTAAGGCTGAGAGAGGTTAAGTGACTTTTGGCTCAAGGTCCCACAGCTTAAGTATTTGAGGCAAAATTAAAACTCATATCTTCTAGATTCCAAGTTCATCACTAATCACTATAGTAATCAGTAACCTAATTACCAATGGCCTGATAGTGATCATTTCCCTATCACCTGCTTTCTGACTCAAAGTCAATCCATCTTCTAACCCCAATGTTCCATTTTCTATCTGACCCTTATCTGAAAACTGAAATGAGATGCTACTTGAAGTTCCTGAACCATGGCTCATGAATGTTATTCTCTAGCCAGGATGCTTCCTGGGACAATTCCTAAAATTCCACGAATGCAAGACCTGAATTATCTTATTCTGATAGACATAACCCAAAACACAATTCCTTGGACTTCTTCCATTTATTATAGTGTTTTTTTTACTTTGTGGCTACTTTCCTCTTCATATGCTTTGATGTTTGATTTTTCCTTCCCATGTGAGATATCTTACTGCTTTTATTTATTGAAATGTATTGCACTGACTTAAGACCATTTCCCTAATTCATCAACATCACGGTGTATTTTAATCTTAGCCAAACTACTGTGTCTAAAATGCCTTCTAGCTTCAAATCATCTGTAATCTGATAACATTCTTAACTCCTTCATCCAACTCATTAATAAAAATATTGAGAATTGAATACAAAAAGGCCCCCCTGCAGGACCTTTTCTCAACTTGGCACAGGACCATTAATAATTGCTCTATATTTGATTTTTCTTCACCAATTCTTTGTCCACTTGATACAAAGCCAATATAATCCAAAGTGCTTTGATTTCCTCTTAAGGCTAGAATGCAGAGTTCCCTTAAATATCTAAATTAAATAGAAATAATCATGTGATACTGTGCTTAGGATTTTAAACAAATTGAGAGCTTCTCTTCTCCCTGCTGCCTTATCCAGTATATCAAGAGTGGCCATTTACCATTATCCAAATCAAAATTGTTTTTAATCAGTTATCACTCTTTTCCAATCCTCTGTAGAAAAGGTATCATATAACCTTTATTTAAGTGGGAGTTAACTTCTGATACTGACCAAATATCCAAAGGAAAAATAGCTGGCAATACTTATAAACACACAAACACCCATCATTTATTCAATTTTATTTGAATCTGAAACAAGAATAATTTTTAAAAAATCAATAAATAACACCTTAATGATTCTTTACTTCCAGACCAAAAAATTCTCAAGGGTTCTAGATAATTAATAAAAATCAGAAAAACATAACAATGTGAATTTTTCTAGGCAAATATTTTTAATACATAAAGTATTTTATGAATCCTATTTCTTCAGGTCCCTTCTAACTCTCATAAGGCCTAGGTTATAGTTAATATCTCATGACACCAAAAGTAATACTGCAACAGATATTAAAGCATTTTTTCAGATACTTATTCTATAAAATATTAATTGTAAGTCTCTGCATGTGCTGTATATATAGAGAATTAGGTAACTGAGTTCCTGCTCAGTTCTAAATCAATAAAAGATAACATGCACACCATCAATCATCCTTTACTCTTCCTTTAGTACACAATACAGTGCAATTTGGAGTGTGTGTGTGTGTGTGTGTGTGTGTGTGTGTGTGTGTATTTTTAAGCATTCACTAAGATATATGAAGCCAAAGAAGATGTGTTTGGCTATTAGTACTTACCTAGAAAGGACAGGTTTCTCTCTAGAAGCAAGTCTCTCAGCAGGACTTCATGTTCATGCCCGATGGCACTAGATAGTTTTAGTTAAAGTGGGTAACGAGGTTATCATTGGGAAAAAAAAATGGCGGCAACACAAATAACAGGTCCATCCAAGAGAGTGAAATGGTGATTGCCCTATTCACACACTATTGTTTGGGAATGAGATATTCTGGATTACAGAATTGCACAAGAAACTGAAATTCACACATTTGAATAACAAAAATTTGCTGTAATAATTAAATATATGGATAGAAACAGGAGCTGTGATTTCATTGATATGGGGAATTCATATATATATGGAGAGAGAGAGAGAGAGAGAGAGAGAGAGAGAGAGAGAGAGAGAGAGAGAGAGAGAGAGAGAAAGCACCTATTGAGGGCTTAGGATCTGTCAGGAATTGAGCTAAGACTGGAGCCACAAATACAGACTAAAAAGACAATCTTACCTCTCAAACAGCTTGCATTCTAATAAGAAAAATCCCTCTGTCCATATAGGTTGGACCCTCTCCGCAATTTATATAGTATTAGAGAGTTATCTAGGGCCCTGAGAAGGTAAGTGATTTGCCCAGATTCTCATGGCCAATACATGTCAGAGGTGGGACTTAGGGCAGCTCTGCCTGGCTCTAAGGCCAGTTTTCCATTTACAATAATATTATGCTGCTTCTTTTTAAGAATAAATAACTTAAAAACCATATAGACGTATATTACATACAATTTAAATTGATATGAAGGTAACTGGGCCTTTTTTTCTGATGATTCAGGGTAATCACTGTAAACATCCATCCTTATACTATGCTGAAATATAGACAGCAGTTCTATAACTGCTTTTGAGTTTTTCTCTCTCCTTCCTTGCTGTCAGGCACAGGCATAGGAAAAGTAACAACAATCAACACCTGTTGCTTAACAGTATCTTCCATTCTCCCTTTTAGGGTGCCACTTCTGTAGACTGTGGTCTAGGAAGTAAAATAACTAGGCTTGTTAATAATTATATTTAAATAGTAATACAAATAGCAAATAGAATAAATAATAAACATTAGAATAAATAAATAATAGTCAATAAAGATCTGAGTGGGCACTTAGGGGACTGGATTTAGCACAGCACCTCTAGAAGAGCTATTTCAGATTCCCTGGGATCTTTTCAGTTGTGTTGGCTGAGGTTGCCTTAGAAACCCAACCTCTGTATAAATGGGCTATTATTATATTCACACACATGAAAGAGTAGAGCTTACATTTATATAGCACTTTAAGGTTTAGAAATGTTTTACTATCAACAACCCTATGAGATAGGTAGGTAATAGGAACATTAATATTCCCATTCTACAGGTGAAGATTTAGGCTCAGAGACAATGAAGTTACTCGATCAATGCCAGAAAGCCAGTAATTGTCAGAGCTAGAAATTAAACCCAATTTCCATGTCACTGGGTCCAAGGGCTCTTTCAGCTAAAGTTACACTACACTGCCCTTTCCCTAGTTTCTTAACTAGTTCAGACAAAATCATTTGTTATCAATTTTCCAGATAATTACCTAAATTCCTCATTTCACCTTGATAGCATTGGTCTGGCCTGCATCATAACTTACACTATGGTTTACTGTGGGTTCTTTGAGCCTGATTATATACACCTTAAGACTTCAACTTCGATAAAACATAGAGATTATTTGTGGGCAGTGACTATAGGATTCTTTTGTTCTTTGTCAACAAGTATAAGTCAGAGCATTGAACTTGGAGTCCAAAGGCCTGGGTAGGTTGGAGTCCCTACTGGCTCTTGTCTTAACCTCCATACAACAAGCAAGTCATGTAACTTCTCTGATCTCTGAATTTTTAAAATTGGGGATGGGGGGGGGGGAAGTGTGTGCACAATAATCTCGGAGGGTTGTTCTGAAGAAAAGCCTTTGTAAAGTGTGAAACATTAAGATTTTATCATTGTTTAAAAAAACAACTTTCAGTTTATAGGATATTGACACATGTTACTTATCAGAGAAAGTTGTAAGAGACTATAGGGACTATTACCTCCTTTGATGTTTTCTTTTCTTTCTTTGGGTCCCCTTAAATATAGTTTCTCATTTTTAATTTCTAATATCAATATTTTCCCCCAATGATTTCTTGAAAAAAAATTACAAGTTCTTCATGCTTTTGTAGAATTCATTGAAGTAATTTGATTAATACCACTCAAGGGTATCTGATTACTTGGGGCATCCCACATTTGAGACCTAAATTATTTACTTCTATCCCACATAAAATATGCTCTCACTTTTATGGCTGTAAATTATTTACATCCAAAATGTTGAATCATGAAACTGAGGTTACTGATGGTACAGAAATGAAACCCACAGCATTTTAAGCTTCCGGCATTATTATCTGTGTCCAGAAGTTACTTTGGAAAGCTGAAGTAGAGAGTTTCCTACTCATTCTATGTCTGTGAAGAGTAGAAGGAAAGGAAGACAAGATAAAAGGTGGAAAAGGGGGGGGGGGGAAGAGCAATAACAATTGACACTTTTTTGTTCTCGTATTTCCTATTAGCAAATAATCAATTTATCCTTTTATTTTACATAGAAAATTATGGCTGCAACATTTTTGTAATGGAATAAAAAGGCTTTATATCTATCATGTTAACTAAACGTGTGCTTTTAGCTTTTGTGAACTGCTGTAGTTTGCTCAACATGAGCAATGTAAATATCACAGAACTGAGAGAATGGTATATGAATACCATGTTTACTGTCATGAGAAAATAGTAATTCTATTCAGAGGGAAATAATATATGTCACGAAAATCTCATAACCTGTGTTTCTTGTTGATCAGCTAAGGTCACTGATGCAAGATCATAGAATAGTACAGCTGGAAGAGATCTTAGAGGCTACTTAGTCCACTTATTCTCCACCCTCCCTCCAAATTTTCATTTTATAAACGAGAAAATTGAGGTCTAGCAAGGTAAAGTGACTTATCCAAGGTCATACAAACAGTAAATATCAGAAGTGGAACTTATATTTGTATTTTTTTTGGGGGGGGAAGAAGGGGAGAACAATCTGTGCTTATATCCATATAGAACTTTTGGCATGGAAAATCTTTCTATCAATAAGATTGCCAATTCATCTGTAACTTACAGTCTTAGAAAAACGGCATCAAATATGCTGTTCAGTGACCTGCCTATGATCACAGAGAAAGAATAAGTCAGAGTCTCGACTTGAATCTTGGTCTTCTTGACTTTGATTCCAAGACTAGTGCTTTATACACTACTCCATGCTGCCTCAAAGAATGTAAAACTACAACCCCCTCCCCTGCCCAAATCTGCAATATCTCTGCAAAAAGAAAACTCTAGAATGTAACATCCATTCTATCATATTTAGCATGCTAAAAATAATGGCTAATTTAAACTTTGGGGAAAAATCTATTCCTTTATGATGTTTTACTTGCTATAAATTTACATAAAGTGCAAGAACTGGAAAATAAAGCTTGTAAAAACCAGTAATTTTACTAGCAACAGTCATCATGGAACTGCAAAAAACATAATCTAGTGAAATCCATTTACATACATCTATCATTGTCTTTATCAATTGAAATCATGTCCTACATTAAACTCTACTGGCAATAACAGAGCCAAAAAGGGAAATTGAATGATAGCAAAAATGTAAGGAAAATACTGCAAACAGAATTTATAATGCACCATAAGCAGAAACACTTAGACTTAGTCTATAATAATACCTATTATTGATGTATGGCAGTGACCATGGGGCAAAACTTGTAAATAACCTCACAAGCCATTTTCTACTCTAGCAGTACAGCAATCTAGTTTCCCGTAAGCATCTGAACTATTACTGAAAAATAGCCTCCTGGCATTTACAAAGAGGTTGACTTCATACTTTAGTCCATGCATTTATAATTAGAGAGTTATATTTAAAATCAATATGCAATCCTTCAGAAGACATTATGCTTTTAAAACCTTAACTTTAAATTGATTTTTAACTATTTTATGTGCTTTAAAATTAACATCTAATTCAGCACCAGATACTCTGAGACAACATTAGTTGTAATACAAATGTGCTGAACATGAGGTTGGCAAACTTTTAAGATTTCCAGCACTCTCATTAATTTGATGACAGAGATAGAGATGTCTTCTCTCTTTGGTTTAATGGAAAGATGTGTTGAGGCTAGTTCTGTGTTTTTATTAATTCTCAAATGATTTGGGGGAAACAGACTTTGGTTACATGTAATTACACAACACAACAGGCATTAAATATTTTAGAGCCCTCCATTAAAGACAGAAAAAAAAATTCAAAGTTAAGTTTATAAATTTGAAGGATAATGAGAGAAAAATAAATGAATTCTTTTAAGCAGTATCTATAGAACAACAGATATTTGTGAACAAGTTACAAGTCTATGCACTAGTTTTCTAAGGGTGTAGGGGGAAAAATTAGTTTGTGTTTAATGAGACTTGATGAAAGGCTTCTAGAGGAATGCCTCCCAACTAGCTACCAATGAGACTTTGGTCTTGGTCAGGTGACTTATTTTTAGTTTCATCTATATTGACCAAAGACATGAAAGGGGAAAAAATCAGCATCTGGAAATGAAACTGAATGTGAAAGTTTGGGCCAATGACTTCATATCATTTGTTAAGCCTTAATATAAAAAAAGGCTTTGTCCTCTGCAGTGCCAGTCTTAGGAAGATCCGAACTCAAGTTCTATTTCTGATACGTTAGTTGTTTAATCATAGGCAAGTCACTCAAACTGCTTTAGTGGACCAGGCAACTCTAAATAAGACAATGTTACAGATGAGTTATGATTCTGCAATGTTGGAAGGAAAATCCAATGTTGAAAAAGACACAATTCTAGACCACTCTTTTCCTTACCCTTTCCCCTACTCTCTCCCTACAAAGAAGCCTCAAAATGAAAATGTTTTCAACATATTTACTGGACCCCATCACTCTTGTCATAATAATAATTTTTAGTAAAGCTAATTTAAAAAAGTGTTTTTATTCAATACATTTAACTCTTTAAATCATTTCAGCATCATTGATTTGTAACTAGTGATTCTTTTTGATAACAGTAAGTAGGAATAATGTCATAGCCTAAAATTCAGCACAGGGTTGGAAAGGGGGAGGAGGAAGAAGAGGAAGAGAATTTAAAGAACTTAAATGCTATTTTCAGATTTTAATCAGTCATTTAAGCAATAAGACTCTTCTTTCCTTTAAAAGGTAGTAGTTGCTGATATCTTAATTGAATCCACCACCTTTAACCTCACACTAGAAAGTTATTCCAATGAATCTGATCCTACTTCACCCATTTTAAATGGAGCTTTATTACATTAAAAAAAAATCCTTGGAAACAGTCAAATACTATCCAGGACAGTAGGTTACCTGCCTAATGGCTCTGTACCTTTTATCTCATCAGAAACCAAGCAGTTTAAAAGAACTGTGTGAATATCCGACTGTTGAACTGACACCTTCCCTTGGCCACTCGGGTTTTTCTTAAGCAGGAGGAGAGAAAGGTCTGCTGTGACCCTCCCGTTGATTGAATGTACAATAGAAGAGCAGGAAATGTGTTTTGTGAAGCAGAACTTTATGTCAGGTTAAAGCGAGACACGTCTCCTCTGCAGAGAGTGAGCTCGCCGATTGTGCACCTAACAGTTTATGGGAAAGGATACTGTTTGATGCAGGCTACCAGTGGTCCATAACAGCAGTCATTCACGATACACTGCCAACAAATAAGAGAAGAGGAGTGACGTTGGGCAACAGTACATAATATTACAGATGAGCAGTGGCCTAAAAACAGTAATTACTTTTCTTTAAAAAAAAAAAAAGCAAAAAGAAAAAGAAGAAAGACTATCAAGGGGCTGGTTTTTTCCTGATTTAATCAGAGAAAACAAAAATTGCATGCTTTTTATTCACTATAAAAGCAAAGCTATTAAAAACTGAAATGCTCTTCTCGCAAATATTGCCTTGCCATTTATGGTGCACCCTGACCTCAGTGATAGTTTATGATGACAGTAATTAAATGAGGTTTAAAATCCTTTACTCTGCTAGGCAGATAACAGCATCGCCACTGAGAATAGACAGCTGTGATTAATACCTGATAGACCTGATTTGCTAGAACTCCATCTGGAATCTGAGAAGGGTCCCGCAGCATACTATTTATAACGGACTTGGAGGCTGTAGAAGAAAAGGAAGAATGGTTAGCAGACAGTCGACATAATTCTAAATGCAGTGCAAGATGTGAAGCATAGTTGGAGAAAGAAAACACCAGTACTAATCATGGATCTTTTTTGGAAAAAAAAATATTATTTTTGGCTAGGGAAATAATGAGATTATTTTGCCAAGTTTATAGCCACATTGTTGAATTTCAATGATGACCCATTTCTTCTGATTCAGTAACAAAGGTAAATTAACAGGTATAGACCCTATGTATATGCCTCCTTCCAGAAAAATTAGGATTGAAAATTCTCTACTTGAAAGAAAAGAAAATATTTCACTTTTCATTACAGGTGGATGATGTGTGAAGCATACGGATGCAGGTGACTTACTAAAGATAGGTTGAATTTAAAGAAAATTTTTGTCAATAAAAGTATTCTAATCCAAGGAAGCATCTTTGTAGTGTGATGTACTGGACAGAGAATAGGATTTGGGGTCAAGAAGGCTTGGGTTTGAAGCCTGTCTCATTAGTTCTGACCTTCTGGACAAGTCACTTCACTTCTCTGGGACTTGGTCTGCTCATTTGTAAAGTGGATATAATAACACTGTCAACCTCAAAGAATTGTTGTGAAGCTCCGCTGTAAAGCACTTCATAAATGTCACCTATTATTAATATTATTATTAAATCTCCTTAAAACTCCCTCTGATACCAATTTCACAGGTGGGAAACATAGAAGGAGAGGAAAAGGACTGAACAACAACATAATTTTAAGTAAAAAACCAAAATCAAAACTGTTCCCCCCCTCACCAAAGTTTAGACAATGATCTCAACCTATTTGCAAATGACACTGAGGTATCACAGCAAGCTCTGGACTACTGAAGTCATCTACTATTCCCATCCTTTTAAGAGGCATAGTGGATAGTGAAAAGGGCACTGGGATTGGTGATAGGAGACTTGATTGTGAAATTTACCCCTAAAACTTGAGCTACATATCCACCTTTTTCCTTACTTCAACTTTTTGCAATTTGTACAAATTGCAAAAGGGTCAATTTAGGTTTGGTGTAAGGAAAGAGTGCCTAAAGACTAGAGTTATTGTAAGAGGGATGGGCTGCCTCAGCTAGGGAATTCTTTCCCCATGGAAGTCTTTAAGCAAAGAAGGCTTACTTCTTGGACAGTTTTTAGAGAGGACTCTCTTTTTTTCCTATGGTCTAGCCAAATCACCTACTTGCTATTTCTTATACACTACATCCTACCTCCTGCCTATGTACTGGCTGTTCCTCATCCTTGAAATGCACTCATTCCTTCACCATCAGTTATCAAAGTCCCTGGATTCCTTTAAAATCCACTTCCTCCAGGAGGCCTTTCCTAGTCCTCCTCCCCATCTCTCTAGCTGACCATAACCTCTAAGATAATGTCTAATACACTCCATATTTATCTTGAATGCACTGGTTTATATATGTTGTTTTTCTCATTAGAGTGTATGGTTCTTGAGGGCAGGCAATGTTTTTACCTTTTCTTTGTATCCTGAGTGCTTAGTACAATGCTGTTATTCAGCCATTTTAGTCCTGTCTGACTCTTAGTGACCCCATTTTGGGTTTTCTTGGTAAAGATACTAAAGTGGTTTGCCATTTCCTTCTCCAGCTCATTTTAAAGCATAGGAAACTGAGGCAAACAGGATAAGTAACTTGTCCAGGGTCACATAGCTAAGAAGTGTCTGCTGCCAAATTTGAACTCAGGTCTTCTGACTCCAAACCCGGTGTTCAACCATTGTACCACCTAGCTGCCCCTCCTAGCACAACAACTGCGCATAAATGCTTATAGATTGAGTATAGATTTGTTTAGATGTCATTAAAAAGTCCCTTTCAAGCCTGAGATTCTATGATTCTAAATATTATCAATGGACATGACCAGGCTGTGGGAAAAGCTCACTCCCGACCTTAAAAAATGTTGCAAATTAGTATTATTCCATAGACCTCAAAGCACTATGAACACCCTAGACATTATTCTATAAGCATGACTACTAATTCAGAAAGTGATACTCATTTCTTTCTGACCACTATAGGGTATTCTCACTGGAGATACTCCTAAATGAGCATTACTCAAAGGTGTGCTGGTAACCAGTTCTTCAGGAGGAAAAACATGCAGGATACATTTTAAAACTTAATCTACATTGTTAATGTTTTCTTCAACATTTTCCTAAATCTAGAAAATCAAGAAAACAAGAAATCAAACCCTAATTTCTGCTTACCAATTTCTCAGGTGTGAATATTCACAATGAAAAGTTCAAACTAGCTCTTTTGCACCCCTTGGCTAGTTGACTGGAATTTGGGAATATGGATTAAATAATTTCATATATAAAATTAGCAGTTTAAACATCCTCATGGCCCTAGAATTCCTTAGATACAAAATAAGGTCTTAGGGAAAGGAAAAGATGTGTTAATAATTTAAATACTTAGGGACTATCCAAAGCTCCAACCTCCATTGTCTTGCTGGGGTTGCTTTAATGTACTACATACTTCTCCCCCACCCCTCTACACCCCCCAAAACATAGTCAGTGTTTTAGGGTAAGTAGGAAACAATTGAAAATAAGGGAGCATTGATCAGATTCTTCTATTTATATTACTTAATAAGTTTACTCAGAAGATTTTAAAACAGATAATAAGATAAGCACTTTGAATACCTTAAAGCCCTATACAAACATTAGTTCTTTCTTGATATTACTATTATTATCTTTGGAATTAACTACATTTATTGACAATTGGTCTATAAGAAAATGATTCATGATAACTGAACCACCATACCCAGATGAGAAAAAAAAAGCACAAAATGCACGCAACTTGCTCAAAAACAGCCCCAAACCCCAGGCATGTGGCTATATGTGAGGAGGAAGGGAGGGATGGATGGAGAGAGAGAAGAGAAAGAAGAGGGAGAGAGAGAAGAGAAAGAAGAGAGAGAAAGTGCGCAAGCTCCACCATGTCTGATGTCTGTTAGAGTTCTAGAATTCTAAAGTAGTAATTGGCTGAACGTGATGGTGTGATGATCATAGGGGAACTGCATCCCTATTTCTTCTTAGGATCCAAGACTCATATAGGTAAAAACTAAGGAGTTCGAAAAAAAATTATTTCACTTGAGTTAATATGATCTTCCCAACACTTTAGGTATAGAAGGCAGCAAACTTGTTAAGGAGAAAACAATCCAAGTATCCTAAGGAATTTTTTTGTCTTCTCACTAGCTAGACCAAAGTCAAGGGAAAGAGCCTTGAGGCATGCCCCACAAGGGACAATAACAGTGCCTTTTGAAAAGGAGTTATACTTTTCCCTTTGAATTCTACATATGAATACTGATCATTCATATGGATGGATACAGAAATGGAAAGTGGATAAGAACTGACTGACACAGGCTATCAGAGTGTTTTTAGGAAATTTAACCTAAGTAAATCAATAACTACAACATAACAATCTAGAAACTTCCTCCTATAGACAATAGTTATTCTTCTTGCTAAGTGATATGGGATCCAAGGGGAAAAAAAATCATAAAATATTATAAAGATGGAAGATTATCAGAAGTTTCACCTCATAAAAGAAAAAAGTAATGGAGGGAAAGACTGATTTACAAAAATCTTGGAAAGAGATTCAAATGAACAAAAGACATTTTGAGGACATTTAAAGATGAAAAAAGAAAGACAGAAAAGATTTGCAAAGATTTTTATAACAAACTACTTTAATCATTAATAAGTATAGCTATTACATCTGTACTCTTAAAATCAGTTTCCAAAGTATTACATGACGAAATAAAGCTAACATTGAATAAAAAGTAAAACATAGGCTAGATTAGACTAAATATACATAAAAGACACTCAAGCTGGAAAGGGCAGAATAGAGACCAGATTAAGGGAGAGATTGTCAAGCTAAATGAAAAAGGGGAGGATACTAAAGTCTTAGAAAAGAGACGGAAAGGCTTCTGCAAATATCATCTTACAAAAGACTATATCATTCTAATCACACAACTGATTAAGAGGTAGAGAGAATACAAGCACTAATTGTATTTATTACTGACTGTAAAAAAAAAAAAAGTCCTTAATTTGGTGGAGCAAAATTCTGTCTATAGATCTATCTATCTATACTAAAGAGTATCTCTTTTAGCAAGGTGTCTCCCAAAGATGTGTTAGAATCACTGGAGAATCTTTGAAAAATGTAACAGAAGAGATAAATTCTGTGACCATCCAATTATAAATATCAAGAAAGGTATAAAACAGGGAGATATGAGTTCACCAAAGGTATTTTATGACCATGGAGTATAGTACAAAATACAAATGAATGAATAAGAAACATGATTGTTGTTGTTAATTCATTTTTTCAGCCATGTCCAATTCTCCATGACCCGTTTTGGGATTTTCTTGGCAAAGATATTGGAGTAGTTTGCCATTTCTTTCTGCAGCTCATTTTACAGATGGAGAAATTGAGGTTGAGAGGGTTGAGTGACTTGCCCAGGATCACACAGCTGGTAAGTGTCTGAGGCTGAATTTCAACTAACAAAGATAAATTTTTCTGACTCTAGGCCCAGCACCTTATCCACTGCACTGCCAAGCTGCCCAACAAGTGCTTAATAATAATCATTCCATGTATCTTGGACAGATACTTTGAATACATATTGAACTGTGCCCAGAACTGGGCTTAAGAGAATGGGCTAGAGTGCCTTTGAGACAGGAAATTATGTACTGTTTTTAATGATCTCAAGCATCACCCTGAAACAGAGGCACAGCTTTTGAACTAAAAATTTCAAAAGGCTTTGCAAACTTTAAAGCATTCTATAAATGCCAGTTACGCTGCTATTGCCGATTGATGACAATGTCTATAGTCATAGAATATCAGATTTTCTGAAGAATTCAAGTTGAGGTTCACCCAAAAGAAAAAGGAAAAGTGTGCAATGGGTATGCATTTGATACAATATATCACCAATAGAGGAAACTCTGTAGGGGGATGCTAAAAAGTGAAGGAAGGCTGTCAAGTAGCAAAAGGATGCACCAACTGACAGAAAACCTGTATGCTCCATGGACACAATATTAAAAGATCTAGGACAAGGTGTCTGTGAACTTAGAGAAAATTTTTTATAACTATATTTCAATATAGTTGGTTTCCTTTGTATTCCTAAGTATTTTATTTTATACATTTCTCTCCTGGTTCTGATCCCAAGTTCCTCATTTTTGCTTGTATATATAGCTTCTGGGCTTAGTGTAGTACTACGCACATAAGGAGCACTTAATAAATTAATAAACTTAATAAATACCTCTTTCCTATTCAATTAAAAACAAAGTTTTGAGGATTCCATAGATTTCACCAGAATATCAAAGAGGACCACCACACACACACACACACACACACACACACACACCCCACTCCTCCTTCTTTAGCTGAAGGCTGGCAGAGAGGTGCCCCAGTAGCAGCTCCTCAGGTGAGCTCCTCAGCATTGGGCATGAAGCCAGCATGGCAGCTCTCCATGCCCCTAGTCCTGCCATAGAGAATGTGGAGCCATGAAGAGGAGAAGCCCTTGGCAGGTGATCATGAAGGCTTCATGCCCAAATGTCCTGGCCTGTGTCACTGGGCCTCCTTCTGGGTCTGTAGCCTGGCCTGTTCCCACAACTCGGAGACATCATAGCTTTTTAAATGACTTTTGAAAAAGGAGATGTGGATCTGACCATCTTTACTCAGAGACTCTTATGTGATGGGTAGTCTGGGTAAGTGTGTATGTATGTATGTATGTATGTATGTATGTATGTATGTGTGTATATACTTTACAACAGCTACTAAGAGGCAATATGGTACAGTAGAAATAGCAATGAATTAGGAGGTTATAGATTTGGTTTCTCATCTTGGTTATATCACCAACTAATTGTATGACTAGTACAGCAACTCAGACAACTATTTCAGCAAGTAGTTTTTTATTTTTTTTTTTGCATATACAATGGAAAGGATATCTTGCATATACAATCAAAGGCTATGTAATCTTTCTAAGGTTCCTTCCAGCTCCAAATTTTGAAGAACTAAATCAGGGGTTCTTAACCTAGAGACTATGAACATTCAAAAAAAAATTTGACAAAGACATTTCAATGTAACTAGTTTCCTTTGCATTCCTATGTATTCTATTCTATGCATTTAAATACATGATTCTGAGAAGGCGTTCATTCATCAGATGGTCAAATAAATCAGTGACGCAAAAATAGTGAGGAACCCCTGTAGTAAATGCAAGCCATACTTTGTGTCTTGATTTTAGTTCTGAGCATTAAATTTATTCTAACCCTAGCCAAATACGTTAGAGTTATCACTTGACATAATCCCTCCAACCCAAATGCTTATCCATTGATCCCTGCTTCTTCAATCCACCATCTACTTAGCCCAAACTATTTTGTAAATACAAGATCATAGAGTTCAAAGAAAGGGAATAAATATTTTTATAGTGCCTACTACACACCAGGCACTATGCTAAACATTTTACAAACATTAACTCATTTGATCAAAGAGAATTGTGTGTTCCCTTTGTCTAAATTACTTATGTTCAAAGATAATGAATTTAAGACCATGGATGTTATCTGACTTATCCAAGGTCTCACATCTACTGAATAGCAAAGCCAGGACTTACAAACTTAATATTCTGAAACTCAGCTCTATGCTTTTTTCACAACTGCTTCTGAATGCTAAAAATAAATCTTCTTGATTGTTCTAATTAATCAAATAAGATTGCCTATAGTTTTCAGGAATATTTTAGAGAATCTGAACAAGCCTATATCCTTCTATTCCTTGTAAAGTATCTAGAAAAACTCAAAGGACCCAAAATCCCATCCTTGGGAGTGGAAAATAAATAGGAAGTTTTGCTAAAAAAAAAAAAATAGCGCCTTAACCACACAGCCTGCATTGCTATAACCTCACCCCTCGATTAAATATTATCCACAGTTCTGTGGGAATATGGATCTCCCAAAGGTTTCAGATTAAATTTGAAAATATAGCTATGCTATTGTAGGAAGATCTCAAATTGACATAGTCTAATGTTAACATAATAAATGTTTCCTGAATTTAAATGTCTACTACATGTAAGATAGCATATTAAGCACTGAAGACATAAAGATGTAATAGGGCATAGCAACTTGATCTAGGGAGCTCATGAAAAAATAGGATAAAAACAAACTCTCTAACAGATAAATGTAAAGGAGAGATCCAAACAAAGTGCTAGGAGAAATCGAGCTGAGGGAACTAGTTGGAGGGGATGCCTGTGATAATGGAAGTATCTCAACAGATATAATTGGATATATTATATAGATAGTGATGGATATATCATATAATATATCCAGTGATAGGAGGCCATCACAGTCATGGAGTACAGTGTGATCAAGGGCACAGAAATGGGACAATTCTAAAATGTAAAGTATGTAAAGGAGGTTAATGAGACATAAGGGAGAAAAAAGTAGGTTGAAGTCAGACTATGGCCAAACGAATTCCAAGAAAAAGAGCATGACTTTAGGGTCCTGAGCAAATAAGTGACATTGCTGGAGTGAGGCAACAGGAATGTTTAAAAACAAGGGTATAAAACATGGATAATATAGAGGGCACAGATTGGAAGCAGCAAGATCAGAAAAGAAATTATTATAATAGTCCAAGTGGGGATGATAAACTAAGGTGATTACAATGAGAGTGGTAAGAAGAAACTGGAGAGTTGGTTGTCAAGTTCAGTAGATTTTTCATACACACAATGATTGGGGAGGGAGAAGAATGAGGAAAAACAAAGGGTCAAAGGTGACTCAAGAGGTTTTTGGGAGAGTATCAAGTCCCCCCCAAAAATACAGAAGAAGACTAAAGGGGGCAAAGTGGTTTAAAAAAATTGAGGGGGTTATGATGAATATGGTTTTGCACAGTTATAACAGGATTAGATTACCTGAGATTTTTTTTTCAATTCTCAGATTCTTTGTTTCAATTTCACAGCATCAAACAGGCAGTTGGAAATATAAGGTTGGAGTTGTGAAGAGACATTGGTGTAGGTGGATGAAAACAATAAAGAAAAGAATATAGGGAAAGAAAAGAGCCAAGTGCAGGACCCGTATTTAAGGGGATGAGAAAAGGATACAGATATTGAAGATTGAGAATTGGATATTGAGATTTAGAAGCAGGAACTTAAGAATGCTATGTCTTAGAAATCAAAGGTTGTTGATAGCCAAAGCCAAATGCTACAGAGGAATTAAAAAGTGTGAAGACCATAAACAGTGATAGGAAAACAATTTCAGAAGACTGGCACAGAAAGAAAACACATTGGAGGTTTTGAGGTGTGAGTGCTTAGAGAAGAAGTGGGAACAATGAATATAAACTAGTCTTCTTAAAAACAGTGTAGGAGGGGGCAGAGCCAAGATAGTGGCACATAGGCCAGTGCCTAGCTGAACTCTCCCAATGGTCTCTGCCAAACAACTTTAAAATAACTCCTCAAATCAAATTTTGGAGCAGCAGAGCCAACAAAAGGTCAGAGGGAGACATTTTTTCCAGCCTAAGAAAACTTAGGAGAGGTCTGTAACACCATGGATAGTTGAAGGCCCTGGGCAAGCACCAGCAATGAGTCTTGGAGACAGCTACAACAATAGAAGCAGCAACTTCAGGAGCTCTTGGCCCAGACACATTAAGGGGATTGGACAACTGACCAGAAAGAAATTACAGGGGACCCTTTGCTGGCATTGGGTACAGTGGGCACTGATTGGCAACTCTATTGTCCATAAGCAGTTATAGGTTGCAGTTTCCAGGCAGAGGAATGTTTGTGATTGGTCATAAGGGAACAGGAACTCTAGTCAAAGTTCAAGGTCCAAGAAGAATACTAGCACTTGTGCCCACAAGAAAGAAAATGCCCCAGTCACAGGGCCAAGAGGAGTACTACTATTTATGGCTGCACAGGACAAGGAGCCCTATCTGGATAAAGAACAGAGTATAGACCAGGAAAGCAATAACCACACCTCTCCCATGATAATCCTACGTTGGAAGCACAGGAAACTTGCAAACACTCAGAACTAGCTCTGAAATAGCAGAATGAAAAAGCCTGACACCACAATGACTCCCCATCTCCAGGTGAGCAGAGCTCACTTTAACATAAAGTTCAAAGTGCAAAAATAGGCTGGGAAAATGAGCAAAAGAAAAAAAGAAAAAAAAGAACTTGACCATAAAAAGCTACTAATGGTGGCAAGGAAGGCCAGTACATAAAGTTAGAAGAAGACAACAATGTAAATACAGCTATAAGCAAGTTCTCAAAGAAAAATGCTAATTGGACCCAAGGTCAACAAAATTCCTAGAAGAGTTAAAGAAAGAGTTAAGAGTGATAGAGGGAAAAATTGGGAAAAGAAATGAGTGATTGAAGAAAATTATGAAAGAGAATTAAAGAGGCACAAAAAGTACTAAAGAAAACAAAATCTTAAAAAAAAAAAGCAGTATTGCCTATTGATAAAAGAAGCACAAAAATTCACCAAAGTAAAAGACTCTTCAAAATCAGAATAGACCAAATAGGAAAGGAGGTACAAAAATTCACTGAAGAACAGAACTCCTTAAAAAACATAATTAGGCAAATGGAAAAAAAGGTACAAAAGATCATGGAAGGAAATAAATAATTCCTTAAAAATTAAAATTGGGGAGTGGCTAGGTGGCGCAGTGAATAGAGCCGGCCCTGGAATCAGAAAGACCTGAGTTCGGAGCCGGCCTCCGACACTTAATCCATACAAACAAAAACCTAGCCATGTAACCTTGGGCAAGTTACTTAACCCCAATTGCCCTAAAGGGGCGGCTAGGTGGCGCAGTGAGTAAGAGCGCCTGCCTCGGAGTTGGGATGACCCGAGATCAGATCCGGCCTCAGAAAATGAGCACCCACGCATAAATAATGACTAGCCGTGTAACCTTGAGCAAGTTACTTAACCCCAATTGCTTTACAAAAAAAAAATAAAATAAAATCGGGCAAGTGGAAGCTAATGATTCCATGAGACTTCAAGAAACAATAAAACAAAGTCAAAAGAATGAAAAAAAAATAGAAGAAAATGTGAAATAGCATTGGATGAAGTAATCAAAGCTATATATAATTATATGAAAAAAATGTTCTAAATCACTATTGATAAGATAAATATAAATTAAAATAACTCTGAGGTACCACCCCACTCCTGTCAGATTGGTTAACAGAAAAGGAAAATGACAAACATTGAGGGAATGTGGGAAAATTGAGATACTAATGAATTGTTGGTGGAGTTGTCAACTGATTCAATCATTCTGGAGGGTAATTTAGAACTACATCCAAAGAACTATGAAACCGTGCACATCCTTTGACTCAGAAATACCACTACAAGGTCTATATCCCAAAGACAGGGAAAAAAAAAAAACAGGAAAAGGACATATATGTACAAAAAATTATTTATAGCAGCACTTCTAGTGGTGGCAAAGAATTGGAAATTGAAGTGATTCCTCATTTGGGGAATGGCTAAACAAGTTGTCAACAAGTTATATGATTGTGAGGGAATACTATAGTAAGGTAAGAAATAATGAGCAAGATGCTCTCAGAAAAACTTGTAAAGACTTACATGAACTGATACAAAATGAGATAAGCAGAACAAGGAAAACATTGTACACAATAACAATAATACTGTATGATGATCAACTGTGAATGACTTAGCTAATCTCAGCAATATAATGATTCAAGACAATTCCAAAGCATTTATGATGAAAAATGACATCCACCTCCAGAGAAAGAACTGATAGAATCTGTATGCAGATTTATGCATACTTAAAAAAAAAACTTTATTTTTCTTGTCTCTTTTTTTTTACAACATGACTAGTTTGTGTGTGTTTTTTTTTAATTTCACAACATGACTAGCATGGAAATGTTTTACATTTCCTATATCAAACTGCTTGGCTTCTCAATGAAGAGGAAGAATAGGGAAGAGAGGTAATTGGAACTCAATTCTAAAATATGAACATTAAAAATTGTTTTCACTTATACTTGGGGGGAAAATCAAATATTAAATAAATAGGAAAAAATGGCAAATGCTGGAGGGGATTATGAATCACTGGTGAAATAGCGAACTGTTTCAACCATTCTAGAGAACAATCTGGAACTATGCCCAAAGGGTTACAAAACTGTTCATACCCTTTGATCCAAGACTACCACTACTAGGTTTGTATCCCCATGAGATCAAAGAAATAGGAAAAGGACTTACATGTATAAAAATATTTACAACAGCTCTTTTTGTGGTGCCAGAGAAATGGAAATTGAAAGGATGTTCAACTGGGGAATGGCTGAAGAAGTTGTGGCATAGGAACATAATGGAATAATACTGTTTTATAAGAAAGGATGAGAGAGGGGTGGTTTCAGAAAAACATGGCAAGACCTACATGAACTGACACCAAGCAAAGTGAAAAGAACCAGGAGATGATTGTGTACAATGACATCAATGCTGTAATGAGGATCAAGTGTGAAATACTTGGCAACTTTGATCAATAAAATGATCCAAGACAATTTCAAAGGACTGATGAAAAAGAAAATACCATTCACCTCCAAAGAGAGGACTGATAAATTCTAAGTGAGTGCAAACTGAAGTATAATTTTCTCATTTTCTTTTCCCCCCAATATTGCTAATATGGAAAAATGTTTTGCATGATTTCACATGTATAATTGATATCATACTGTTTGCCTTCTTAGTGGGTGGTAAAGGTATGGGAAGGAGGGAGAGAATCTGGAACTGAAATTTAAAAAGGAAATAATGTTAAAAATAATAAATGATAATTTTTAAAAACATTGCCACCATGTGGGAGAGAGAGACCAAGAGGTTAAGGGGACAGTGCATTCAATTACTCATTCACAAGCATTTATTAAACATCCATATGTGCAGGCATTGTGAAAATTGTCAGGAATGGAAAGACAGATAGGAAACAGTACCCTCCCTCAAGTAGTTTACAATCCATTGGGGGAGATAATATGTACGCACTTAAGTATTTACAAAAATAAAGGTAATCTTGTAGGGAAGATACTCATATCTGGGGAAATCAGGAAAGGCCTCATGGACAAGGTGATATTTTAAGGATTTTTTAGAAGAAGGACTTCTGGGCCTTTTGGAAGGCTTGAAAAAGGGTGAATCATCAAATTAACTACTTAGGGTTTCTTTAGACCTAAGAAGTTCTACACTAGGGGGTGTAGACAGACAGTATTAGGCTATCCTATATGAAAAAGTTCAGGAAGTCTGAGATTTTCCTGAAAATAACAGCTAAAATCATTGGCTTTTAGGCTTTCTGCTGTTTGTCTTAATGGTTAGACCATGAAGATACTGGACCACCTGACTCTCTTGTACTTGGTCCCTTCCTACTACACTACAGCCTTCTGCCATAGAAATATTTAATCTTGGGGTGCCAAGGTGGCGCAGTGAGTAGAGTGCCGGCCCTGGAGTCAGAAGGACCTGAGTTCGGATCCAGCCTCAGACACTTAACACACACAAACAAAAACCTAGCTGTGTGACCTTGGGCAAGTTACTTAACCCCAATTGCCCTCCAAAAAAAAAAAAAGAAATATTTGATCTTGTCCTCTTCTATTCTGTGCTACATCTATTTGTTGATTTTATATTGCTTAACTTGACTATTCCCTCAAGTGCTCTGGCTCCCAGTTTCTCAGGCAAGACAAGGCAGAAACCTATGATCCATCAGAAACTAAGTTTAAAAGAGCAGGAAAAAGCAGATACTATGAGCAGGTCTCAGAGTTAATGGTCACCACCTCTGTTGACAACTGGTTATGAAGAAATTTTATATTTATTGTCATTGGGTTCTGATTCATTCAAATCACAGTGATCATATGAGGTAGGTATTATTATCCCTATTTTACAAAGGGGGAAACTGAGGCTCTGAACTGTGTAGGAGAATTTGAACTAAAGAAGTTAAAAATATTTTAAAGCATTAGGTAAAATCATCATACTATGAATAATTTTTAAGTTCCTTGGACCCTAACTCCTATAGTATGAAAATATACCTTTCTAGGAATAGATTATAATATTCTAGAGCTTGTGTGTCCCCGGAAGACAACTCGGCCAAAGAACAAATATGCTATCAGTGAAATGCTTTGTATAAAAGCTACCCAATCCCCATAGTAAGTACAATGCATTTATTCTATGGAGGACCCAAAAGAAGGAGTTTGATAAACTATTTCACAGGCTGTTATAAAATGGTTAGTGAATGAGGTGGTGTTGCAAAAATGTGAACTTGGACTGTGACTACTTAAGATGATCCTAAATGCGGGGTGGAGCCAAGATGGCAGAGTAGAAACAGCGAGTCCAAGGCACTCTCCCCCGAGAATACCTCCAAGATGATCCTAAATGAGAGCTCAAATAACCTAACCTACTAAGTTACACTATAATAGGATCAATTATCTTAGTATCCTGTAATCCAAGGTTAGAAGTAAGGCATCTTGCATAGCATAGTAGAACATTAAGTAAGTCTTTAAACTTTCTCTATTTCACTTTCCACACCTATAAAATGAGGACTTATAAAACCTTCTCTTTCCAACATGGGACAGAGGTCTCAGAGGCATAGCTGTTTGGTGGGCTGAGGGGTGGGGAGAGGGGGAGGAGCAGCTTTGTCTCTCAAAACTCAAAGTGGTATCATTATAAAGCACAATTCTTTCCTCTATCACAAGCTGTTCAACTTTAAGCAAATCACAACTTCTCTAGACTTAATTTCCTCATCTTGAAAATGAGGGCATTGAACATCTACAATTTGCTGATTTCCCCAATGCTGAAAATAATGGCCTCTGGTACTGGATGGGCAAGGTGCTTGATGTGATTCAACACTCCCCAGAGATGAGCAGGTGTTTTTTCTATCTATATGTCTCCTCCAGAGGCTGACTAGAGAGATAACAAAAGCCCTAACCCTATGCATGGCAGAAGGTAATCTTTTTTGTTCAAGAGATATCAGCCCGGCCTTAGGGAGTTAAAGGTCAGGAAGGTCCCAAGCTACATCTCCACTGGGGCCATACTGACAGTGTTCTTTCTTACGAAGGCAATTTCAGAATTACTAGTCATCTACATATTCCTACCTGCTTTTTCCCTCAGACCTATTCCACATTCAACTCGGGGCAGCACAACAGCACTCCTACCGCCCAGGAGAGATTTCTAAAGCAGTTTGATCCCATTCGACAAGCTGAATAAGAACTATCTTTTAGCATTAGGGAAGCCTACAGGGACAAATTAAATTCTGTTCTCTAACTAGCACATAATCATGTCAGAGATAACTTGAACTAGAGTCATCAAATATAAAAGTATCATTATGTACGTACAAGAGGGAAATGTTTCCAAAGCATGAGCCTTCATACTGATCAGAACTCATTCAACCCCAGGCAGCTTATAACCCTATTGCTGTAAAAGCTTGGCCACGCTTGGCCATAGCTAATGATGGAAGATCTGTTGGAATGTAACATCTTTTCTTGGTGGCAGCTTAATCCTTTAAAAAAAAAATTCAATCACTTTGCAAATTAATTTGGCTTCACAGACATTTAAAAAAGAACCAGCAATGGATTCCCATTATCTCAGAGTACAGTGAAAGCTCTGATCTACCACTAAGTACTTAGGTGACTTTGGGCAAATCACTTAATTTCTGCAGGCCTTATTTTCCTCATTTGTAAAATGAGGGTTTTAGACTACATGACCTCTGAGGTCTCTTCCAGCTCAAATCCTAGAGGACTTATCTCAAGTAGAGTGTCTTAATTTGGGGTTCATGAACTTCAGAAACAATTTTTAACAACTGTATTTGAATATGATTGTGGTTTCTTTTGTAATCCTGAATATTTAGTGTATTTAAAAACATAATATTGAGAAGGCTCCTATACTATAAAAAGGGTCCAAGACACACAAAAAGGTTAAGAACACCTGATTTAGATTATAAAGTCAAATTCCTTAGCCTAGTAGTCAAAGTATTCCTTGCCTTTGCATCCTTAATTATTCTTTATTAGATAACTTTTACTCCAGACCACTGTCCACTGCTCACCCAATTTGTCCTATATGTTCTCATCTTTATGCATAGGATAGTCTTCCCTCCCCTCAAACTATTCAGCTTTGAAAAGTATATTAATCTACACTGGCCTCTTACTTAAAGACCCAGAGCACATTATTATCTGACTCTTAAAAAATATAAATGGAACAACCAGTGATTAACTCATATCTTTTGTCTGTTTTCCCATGATACATGTCTTATCTTCCACTTTAGAATAGTAAACTCCTTTGAAGGCAGGAAATCCTTCTCTGTACTCTCTTTAGCACCAAACCCAGTGCCACTGACATGGTAGGTAACTAAGGAGGCATCTCATGAATAACCAAGTCAGGACTGAATGATCTATAAGAAGAAAAACAAAAACTGAAAAAAAATCTATAAGAGAAAGCTCCAAAACACTGAAATCAACTGCCTTATACAACAGATCTTATTTGGAATGAGTATTAGAGCTGGAAGATTTGAGTTTGAGTCTCAGCTGTGTTATTTCTTACGCTGTCTGTGAGCTTCAATGTCCCCATTTGTACACTGGAGTCAACGAAAGGATCATAGTTCTACAGGTAGCTAAAAGACAGCGTACATCTCTTATCTCTCACTCAATTATGACTCCTTGAGGAAAAGGGGCTGGGTTGTTTTTTTTGTTTTGTTTTGTTTTGTTTTTTTGACATTTTTGCATCCCTGGGACTTAGTACAGTGTCTGCCATCGAATAAGTGCTTAATAAATATTTGATGAGTGAGATTCCTAGAAATATCCTCTCATCTTACAGATGAGAAAACTGAGGCCAAGAGAGTTGTTCAATGTCTTGCTCAAAATCGTGCAGACAAGTAAAATTCAGTTCATCCAGGTTTTCTGACTGCACAGGACTCTTGTGAAACAAAGCACACTATAAACAATACTACAAAAATGTGCACTAATATTTTGTTAGTAACTTCAGGGAACTAGATTCTATTAAATGTGACAGGTCCAAGTTCCATCATATGTAAAATGGGGGTAACCATGTTTGTATTACCCACTCCACAGGGTTAGTCTAAAGAATAACTGAGAAAAAGGGATTCGAAAGTACCTTTTACCCCATCGGGAAGGTACTACTATAGCAGCTGAGCTGTAGCAGAAATAAGTGGTAGGTGCTGCCAATAGCCATTAAGGGGGTTTTGCACTTTTTCCTACTCTGAGGCTGACTGAAAGCCCCAGATGAAAATGTATGGACACAGACTTTCTGGGTTATTTTTAAACTGATCTTATGCTGTGGTTACAGAGCTGCCTCTTTGGATGTAGTGAGAAAGTCCAGGAGAAATCTTTATATACCAAAGCAGTGTAGATTCATAACTTTCCCTGTAT